>JAVIWB010006942.1:0-131857 GCA_031893035.1 Dermolepida albohirtum | reverse complement strand
AACATGTTTGCTATTAACATTTGTGAGTAGTCTTTACGGATTTCTGACCTATAATAAGAATTTAAAACCAATTCTTCGTATTGAAAAAAGATTTCTATCGATTATTTTACTACTGAAGGTAAACTATCCTATTTTTAAAGAACATCAATTAGTTTGAAGACGTTAAATACAAGGGTAGCGGTTTATATTTCGAGAATAGCAAACAAAGAAAATATTTTATCATCGAAAATAGTTTTGCTGCTTTTCAAAATATTCTCCCTGAAAATCAAAGAACTTTTGCATTTATCTAAACCAATCCGAAGAGCATTGCTGCCACTGTGAAGGCGGTATCTCCAAAATATGAGTTTTGAATGCCTCAACTGCTACTTCCGGCGTAGAAAACCATTGACTATGAAGTTTATTCTTCACGTGTGGGAACAAAAAGAAATCTCAGGGTGCTAGATCAGGGCTCTACGGCGGATGGCTCATCAATTCAATGTTTTGCCCGGTCAAATATTGAATTGTTTGCACCGACCTGTAAGAGCTCGCATTGTCATGGTGGAGAATGATCTGTCGTTTTCGGTTTGTTTTCCTTATTTCTTCAAAAACTGTTGGCAAACAAATAGTTGTGTACCATTCGAAATTGACCGTTCTACATCTCTCCGAAAAAACAGGCGACCAATTGTTTTGATGTGTTTCGAGCGCGAACAACTTTTGTTGGTTTTAGCTCATCTTGGAATACCCACATAGTTGACTGCTGTTTACTATCGGGCTCATACGTATAGACCCAAAATCATCACCTGTAATCACTTTATAAATGTTTTTTGAAGCACCGCTATTGTAATTTTTGTGCATTTCTTAGCACCAATAGACCCGAGTCCTTCTTCGAACGGTTGTTAAATTGTGTGGTATCCAACGTGAACATAGCTTCTTAACGGGTAAATGTTCATGCATTATTAATTCAGACACTGCATTAATGTTTTCCGAAACAACAACATTTGTGGGATGACCTTCACGAAATTCATCGTCCAAAGAACGCGGTCCAAGTTTGAATTCACTATACCAACGACATACTGTAGTTTTCGATGGTGCTTAATCGCCATATAAAGAATTCAGCTCGTCGATGCATTCTTGTTGAGATAATCCACGCCGAAAGTTATGAAAAATAATTGCAGGAAAATGTTCGCGAGTTAATTCCATTTTTTTGCTGATATAAATTTTTTAAGTTACTCTCAACAACAGAAATAGCGACCGGATAACAAAACTGTCAAGGTAAATATATTGTCAAAAATGACAAACTTCACGATGCAATCATCATATCGGAGGCAATACTAACAGTGTTGCCAGTTCCCGAAATATAAACGGCTACCCTCGTACCAGTGGCGGCTGGTCAGGTGAGGCAGGTGAGGCAGTGCCTCACCATCTAAATCTTGGAATTATAACAAGAATAATATGTATACTTTTAAAATTCTTTATAAATTAATTATCATCTTTTATTCAGAATTTATCTTATAAACAATAAGAAAATAGTTTTAAATAAACCGGCATTACAAGCAAAGTACAAATTTATCATTTCATTTTAATTCCGTGCGAATGTACGAGCGCGTATACTTGCCCCGACCAACTTCATGCTTGATCTATGTATATCCCTACTAAACACGAATATTTGAGGCCCGGCCACTCATTGCCTCTCATTGAAAATTTATAACGCACTACAGCAGTCAAAAAAATTCTCAATTTCTATGGAAATTACAGTAAAGTATTAGCTACATATTTAAGATAACAAAGAAGAAAAAATATTCAAAAAGTTAATAGATTTTTCTAACTTTATTGTGAGATTTTTGAATTTTTTAATAATATAGAAAGCATTATTAATAGGATAAATTAAGTATTTATTTAATGATATAAAGATGTCTAAAGGTTTACATTCTTCTTGTACAGTTTCTCAATATTTCCTCCACGCAAATAATATGTTTTAAGTTTTAACAGGAGTATTTTTATTGTTTCAAGTAGATATTCTTTAGATATTAATGTATGTATGTATGTATTATTTAGTCTGAAGCCAATTTGAACTGAGCCTCTCATCGAATCACAATCGCCGAACTACCGAATATACTCGAGGCTGACATTCTCGGCCCGAATCGCAAATTACAACTTGGGGGAATAACAAAGTTAGGTTAAGTATTTTAATATTTGTTTAGTGATATTTTCAGTGATTTAAAAATTGTGAATATGGATTTAGAAAATGTAAGAAATACACAAGACATTGTAGATTTTTTAATAAGAAATACGTTCGTTGTTCTATCGGTAGAAGATCAATTATATGTCAAAAACCTTCCGAGACCAAACCCTGGTTTATCAAAATCTCTTACAATACACGGTAAGTCTAACAGAAATTTCAATAATAATAATAATAATTACGTTTTTTGCTTGATAAGTTTAGAGAATTTCGGGAGTGTGATACATATTTCAGTACTGTATACGAAAATTCGATGTCTGACGAATCTGTTGCACATAAAAGGCGTAGAATTGATGACGTTCCAGATACTAAACAAAATTATAGAAAATTATTTTTCAAAATTCTAGATACGTTTATTAGTCAAATTGAAATTAGATTTATTGATTTAGAAAAACTTGCTTTTTTGATTTATTAACAGAAAGTAAATTTGAAGAATATTCGAAGGCATTTCCTCAGAGGCTCTTAAATAATTTGTTTGAACAATATAAATTTTTTGATCAAATTCAATTAAAAAATGAATTAGCTGTTATTTATAGTGACATGCAACTCCTTGGTAATTCTAAAACACCATGTGAAATGTTAAGATTTATGCACGAACAAAAGTTAGCCATCTGTATGCCAGAACTTTTTAAATTGCTAAGTATAGTAGTTACCATACCGGTAACTTCCGCGTCCGTTGAGCGAAGTTTTTCCACATTGAAACGTATAAAATCGTATGTTAGAAATACAATTGGACAACAAAGACTTAGTAACTGTGCACTAATTGCAATCGAAAAGGAATTGGTTAAAACGATGACGAGGGATGAACGATTTTATAATGATGTAATTGATTATTTTGCTAACACAAAAAACCGGAGGATACCTTTGCCATACAAGAAGTAAAATCTATTAAATGTAATTCTACGTGCAATGACAATAAAGGAAATTCTCTGTATTTTAAAATATTTTCATTTTGCATGTAATTTTGAAATTTTGTTATTGGATTGTTGTTGATTTATATATATATACATATATATGTATATATTTGTTATATTATTAAATTTTATATTATAATAGGAATGTATTTATTTTTTATTTTTAAATCCTAGAAGATTGAGTTCTTATTTTCGATTAATGTTTTTAGAATTTGTTTGATTTTTTAGAATATTTATTTTCGTTTCACAAGGGTTTGCTTTGAAACTTCGTTTTCCCTTAAAAATCGAATGGGGCGCGATATAGGGCTCAGTTCACGTCTGGCAGCCCTGTTTGTACTGGAAGCCCTATATATATATATATAAACTGTTTTTATATGTAGTAGGTATATAGAGTTTATTAATCAATTGTAAACAATTTTGAATATTTATTATTCTATCTGCCTCACCATGTCAAATACTCACGAGCCGCCACTGCCTCGTACATATTAACGTCCCACTATTCAATTCGGTACTTGAGAAGAAACAAGGAGGCTGCAACGCCCTAAATTTATGTGTCTAATGTTATTAACGACAGAATTTTTCGAATTCTATAATGCCTCATGCTTGCTTGATAAAATGTTTAAAATAGCGAAGTAGGCCGAACTGATCAATATCGGGTGTCCCATGATATGATTGCTATAGCTGAAGCAATTTCAAGTCAAATGTCTAATGAACATACTCGTATGTCCAAAATTCTATCGTAACTGAACTATAAGCATTTGGAGGTTGATTTCATTGTTATTAAAATGACGGGGAGGCTATCATGCATCAGTAATTAATTATTGTGACAGTAATCGTTACCTATGTTAATTTAGAGTGCTTGTTTTTCGTGTTACATTAAATACTAAATGTTCATTTTTTGAATGAATAATAGGCTTTGCTCGTGAATTCTGTAATGAATATGGACGAGCGGCAGTTGATGAATATGGTCGGCCATTTTCCACACGTAAAGTGTCTTGTAGATTTGTTTTCGGCAATATCTATCGATGATAAACATCAATGATATCCACTTAACATATTTCAACGTTATACATCCTGTTAATTAATCTTCAAATGTTTGAGTGAATATGTAATAACTAAATTATTTAGCCTTTATTTCTAGTGCAATCCTTTTTCCTTGTATTTCTAGGTACCAATGATCGTTTTTCCATTTACAATGAAATCGTTTTTTAAATAATCCATAAAATAATGACGCAAATTCGTAAATTAATCTAAAGTCAATTACAAAATCTGTTGATTAATTAATTAGTCATTCAGAAAATAAGAATAATTCAAGTGATAGAGTTTGTAAAGATTTTAACAATAGCGACAGTTTTCGACCAGAAATTATTAAGCTCATTTTGTAAAAAATATTCTGCGCGATGTACTCATTTATTTATGGATGATTTCGTGGGAAGTGAACAACTTAGCATTATTTTCTAAGTCTGTCATCCTGTTTTTGGTCACGAATAAAATTTTGTTATTTCTTAACATATGCTCCTTAAGTAACTATTTGAAAGTCAAAAATAAAAATAATTACTCCTGAGGTATTGGCTGACATGCAATAAGCTTTGTAGCAAAGCTCCTTCGAAGGCCATAATTTAATTGTAGTAATTTGAGCATAGAAAATTATACGCGACCAGGATCAAATTGCAACTCCGAAAATGGCAAATATAATAAATGATTGTTTTATACGACTAAAGAATTGGCATCAAGAAAATAGCTAGTATCATGATGAGATCGATCAATCGTTTACATCATATTGTAAAGGTAGAATGAGACATATGCAAGCTGGCAAGCATCCAGCAAAGTTGGTGCCGCGTAGCTGCATTCAAAAATGCAATTTCAACAAAGAGGACATCATCGCAGCTCTCCTTTAAAGAAAGCTAAGGCATTTCTACCGGCGAATAAGGCAGTTACTATGATTGTTCAGAATTTCGAGACTCATAAATTTATAGATCACCATGGGAAGCGCCCAACCGCATTATACCGCTCTAGTAGATAAATTGAAGAAGATTTCCAGTTGTATCTTAATCATCGTATTGGCTAAATCGAGCTTGACTTTTCTTGTTGGAAATAAATTTCAAACAAATGAAAAATCTATTTCAACAATGGAGCAGTATTTTGAGAATTTTGAGAAAATTCATTTCGAAAATGGTATAGTGACACTTCAACACCATTGCTTCGAATGGATTGAAGTTGAAAGGAAATACGTTGCAAAATAATTAAGAACTTAATACTCCAACTCGTGCGTTTAACTTCCTGTGTAATTCTCCAGATAAATAAACAAAAGCAGTGTTAGAAAACGATCCGACAACCATTAGATACAGAGACATTGTCGGCAACTATTTGAAATAATTACGTATAGGTGGGTGAGCGCAAATCACTCATATTTATCAGATACCACTGTTAATAAATGTCTAATACCTATATTTACATTAGAAATATTATTAAAAATCTGAATATAAAGTATTTCATTTTCATTTAAAATGTTTTTCAGATACATTCATACATAGGTACTTTCAAAAAAGCTTTTGATAAAATACTGTAGTATTTTGTAAAATACAGCAATTCTGTTAAAAAATAAATCATCGAATAGATCTGCGTTGCGTGCGCAATAAAGCATTGATATCCTGTGAAGAGTATTCGTTCTGGCCGTAGAAAGAGTAAAAATATTAGAAATTCTCTAAGCAATACGTGAAACGGGAGAATTAAGCCTGGATAAAAATCTAGTGCGTTTATGTTGCTTCTGACAAGATTAACATTAAACAGAACACTATGTTTTCGATGCCCATTTTCCATATATGTAAATCAATGCCTTTTTAAGAGACAGATGCACTCGATGTTACTCTTAGCATAAGTACCATTCAATTTGAGACTCGAATATTTTAAAAATTTTCGTTTTCGCTCAACTTGATTTATACAGACATTGTAAATTGAATATCAAACAAGGCAAGCATGATTCAATTTGTTAAAAATAAAGGAAAAAACAACGACTTAATAGCAGTCCGATTATCAGAGCTTTTAGTTGTTATTGATGAATCACAATGATTTAAAAGATGATCGGATCGTGTGATATTCAATATATATCAACAAACAAAGCCAATTTTGAGTAAAGAAACATACTCGTTCTCTCATCTTCGCTTTGTTCTAGTTATCATATGAGGAAGAACAGCAATGTTCTTATATTTTGAAAATCTAAATCTATGTTAATTTGGTACGTAGACTTCCGCGGTCGTGGTCCATGCTATCTGCTTCTGGGTTTCCGGGCTGGAACCGCGTCACTAGTATATCTGCCGACGTTTCAGTGCAGTAGTTCAGCCCTGAAGATGTCCCATACAAATGGGTACGAAACGTCGGCAGATATACTAGTGACGCGTTTCCAGCCCGGAAACCCAGAAGCAGATAGCATAAATCTATGTTATTGGAAATTTATTATAATGTACCTATATAAAATTTCTGAAATGAATACATTGTCAATCTAAAAATTACTTAATCTTGAAGTATTTGTGGAGATAAATGTATTCTATAGGTCATCTATAGGACTCTATAGGAATTTAAACGTATATAGTGGCCGCGTTGAAAAAACATCGCGCATAAGGGAATACTATTGTAAGTAAAAAATCATTTTCTTGAGACAACTTGGAAAAAGTCTGATTAATAAGATTTGTTATACGTATATACAGTTTAGATATTTATTGCCACCTACTCTGATTTCCTAGAACCTTTTTCAGTGCTCTATTTAGGAGCAAAAAAGTTTTGTAGCATTATGTGATCTTTATGACACGCTTATAGAGTATTGTAGATGACGTGGCATTATATAATTATGAATTACTTTAAGCAGTTTTTCTATGCTGCTTCTATTAAAATATTTATATAAACATTATTAGTAAAATTATAACTAGAGATACATCAGGCTTCGATGTTTTTTTTTCAAATGCCACACTTTAGAGAATCCATATGAACGCACTGTGATGTCACTATTATTTAGTTTGTAGCGCTGTTAAACAAGTCATGATCTATGTCCGGAAAATCCCCGCGGTTTATTTCGTTTGTCTACTCGATTACCTCACCTACCTACCTCTCATTTCGCTAGTTGCTTTTGTTGCCTAGTATATTCGATGTGATATTTCTCTCACTAACTGCAGTATAATATTAGTTCCGTGATTTATTATTAATAATAGTTATTTTATCAACATTAAAATAATAAAGAGTTATATGGAATTATTTTAAAATATCCGTATTTGATAACTCAAAAGCAATGTATGTATTGTAAAGAAAACATAGCTCGGGGTACCATTTCTAAGAGTTATAACGCATCAAACTTTTGGATTCGCATCAAGAGGCATCATTAAAGTGATTTGGATACCGTTTCAGCGGCGAAATCAACTAACAAGATAATAAGGAGTGACAACAGTGGAACACAGTCTAAGAAACAGGCTACTTTGACGGAGTTGATCGATAAGAAATTATTTTATAGCGATGACGATATTAGAACAAAAGATATAACTTGCACCAGTGCTGAGCAAATGTATGTTGAGATGGTGCCATTTCATTTAGTGAAGAAGTTAAAGAAGTTATACCCCAATTACAGAGTAGTCTTGCGTATACACATTACTGAAAATGTTAACGCCAAAAATATATGGGCGTGTGACAATTAAAGCACTATATTAGAATTGCTAATGAGCTGCCACATATTGTGAAAATCTCTGACATATGGACCAGTGATGTCTCATCGTGAGCTTAACAACTCACGAGAGGGATGCTCACTTTGAATACAAGAATAATTGCTTAGAAATAATACTATTCGAGAGAATTGCATTCTGATTTCAACATATAATGAATTATTATAATATACAGAAGAAGAGAGTTTGAACCGTAATTACCGACAATGCTGCAAAGATGGCTGCCATTATCATGGAAATTTAACAAACATACGGTGTATTGCATGTCAGGTGTTTGGCTAATTGATTGCAATTGGTAATTAAAACCGACCTTTTTAACCACGATAAGGTGTCCAAGCAAGATATATTATTGGATATTTTAATCATTCCACGAGCAGCAGCAAGATTTTAAAAGAAATGCCAGATCCAATCACGTACCTATACAAGATATCTACGCGTCGAGACTCGACATTAGAAGTTTAAGGCGACTGTTAGAACAACGTGTGGCAGTACAAGCTTCTTTACCTTGTATAAATTGCAAAGCAGAACTTACTACTGAAGAATGTACGATGTGTGAACAGCTTGCATTACTTTGAATCGTTACAAAATCAATAAGCACAGCCATTGCTGTATTATCCGACACTATTCCGTTGAATAACAGTCTTCGAAAGGTGCTAGAGAGCATCAAAGATACAGAAAGACAGTCGATAGAAAGTGAGAATATATCACAACTTATAGGGGTTGATCTGATATGAAGAATCGTATTATTTAGCCATAATGCTTGATCCTCGTTATTAACTACGAATATTCCATTTACAGTCTACCATTTCTACGACAAAAAGGCGGCTTGTAGAGTCAGTTAATGCACTTCTTGTTTCTGAAGTCATATCAGAAATGATGATGATCCAACCTAGTACAAATTCTGAGCCGTCTACAAGATATGGAATATGGAATATTTATGAAAATATTATTAAGGAGCTTGAGGCCTTTTCCTTTTTGAGCACCCGTTTTCTCAAAGAAGAGGTTAACAGTCTTAACTCTGCTTATATAGCGGGACTGCCGTTTCCGAATAGTACTATCGTATCCGAGAGACTATTTTCAACAGTTGATCTTATCTAAGAGACTTGCGAAATCGTTCTTCTCCGCATAACTTGAGGATGTTCTTTAAATAAAAATGTATGTCTAAAATTAAAAATTTTGTTAAATTTAAATATTACAATTTTCTATTTCTATCTGTAAAATTATATTCACAAGAAGTATTATGTAAGCAACTTCATTTGTATCTTATTTATACCTTTTTGAATTCCCTATCTGTATCGGTATCGTCGATAGTTTTCTATAAATATCGGTATCGCTATCGTTCGGTAGTAGCGCATATCGATGCATACCTAGTTGTAGCCAAGGTCAACACAATAAAATATTATATAACTTTTCAAAATTGGTAGTTATTTACATATTCTACGCAATTTTTCAATTATAATAATCCGATTGTGCGACACTACACAATCGAGCAGTTTCTTTTTTAACGTTACATGTTATAGGGACATAAAAACGCACATAGGATTCATAAAATATATAGTGTATAAAAATATTATTACTAATAATATAAAAATGGAGAATATATATATATAAAATATATATATATATATATATATATATATATATATATATATATATGGACTAAAAATAATTGCTTTGTCGGGCTATATTGTATTCCTCTCTTTCTTGGAAATTAATTTAGGTATGAGCACGTTCCCATACACTCATACGATTGTTAAAAAAAGGGAGTGATGAACTTTGCCGCATTATTGGTCCAGTTTGTTCATAAATTAGTATAAATAATTTGGTAGAAAAAATATGAAATATGCTAGGCTAATTGTAAGCAAGAAACTAACTTGCTAATAAACACAAGTCAATAAATTGTACTACATGTATACTTAAGACGTGTGAACCATCATCAGAAACCAGTTCTTCCTTTACATTCTTTAATAATATCAGGATTTACACTCAGAAGTTTAGATAAATTTGTATATCTTCATTCACAATTTCATATATGCCGAAAACATCGAAACTACATTACCCGATGGGTAAGATAATTTTATATACAAATTATAGGTTTAGGTAATAACTTTGTAGCTATTAATATTTATTTACTGTGTATAGTTTTTATTTATAATGGCCCGATGGCGCGAAGTTACATAATCGTGTAATTTGCTTCTTAACATTGCTACAGCGACAAAGACACGCACATAAGACATGTACCATACATGTAAATTGTACAGTCAAGAATATAAAAATGGGGACCATTTACTCACTGTGTTGTACGTTTCTAATGCATATAACATGCGGGATGGTTTCATAAAAGAGCGTTTATGCAGCGTCCGATTTGCATAATGACGCGTGACTAATCGCACAGTGGGCTGTAATTTGTTTGGTGCGTGATTCGATTAGCCGGTCGAGGTGATGTTGTTACATGAGGAGGGTAAATTACATTGGACAAACTGACAGACTGAATATATTCATGTCTGTCAATGTTTATTAGGAAATCTTGAGGGAGAAATGCACACTGCTATTTTTTAGGATCTTTTATGTACTATTTGACTAAACAAATTCGCAATTGATTAAAATATTCGTTGCATTTTTAAAACTATTTAACCCATTTTTGTATGTAACAAAATCATAATTTTCAAAACTTGTATTGTATATTATATTGTGTATTTAAAACTAGCTCCCAAGCAACTTCAGAAAGTTCTTGTTTAATTATAACTAAGTTTTCATTTGTAAATATTCGTTTTGTAATTCTCGCTGCCTCCAGTTTGATTTCTTTAAAATTTAAGCAACAATACATTGTCAAATGTTTGGATAAAGTGGATGCAATTGTATTACTCAAACGCTTTCACATTTGTGAATATATTGTGAATATCCGTTCTACTAGTAGCAGATATCCTATTTGATTTATTTATATATTTGTATTAATTATATCTAACATCTCATTGTTACGGCATCGTTTTGTTTAATTGAATCAACGTTGAAATCACTATTCTACATAGTAGTGTAAATAGTAACAACCAGAAATCGTAAGCTCCTTCTAGGGCTAGAACTAGCCCATGAATCGGACTTAGAGAGGGCTCTTTATTCAAAAATCTTAAGAAAGAGGGCGCCACAGTATTTGAGAAGGTTACGTACCAATACTGAAGCATATATATATATGAAAGAAACGTGCTATTACAAGGCTGAGAGTCTTCCGTATAAAAAAATAAGTAAAATTAAAAATTCACTGTAATACTGACAATCCTAATTTATTAACCACTCACTCACCATCTGCTAGTGATGCTTACGTTAAAGTTCCACTTTTATGTCATAGTAATGGATAAATCACAACCAAAAGGAAGAACAAATATAAACGTTTAATTTAACTGATCGATGATCCCGAAAACGTATTCAGTTCTTAGGTCTTCACTTTTATAACTACTTTATACACAAATTTCAATGTGAATGACAATATAAACCCATGATATTTCAGAGAGCTTACAACCACGTAATAATCATTCTATATATTATGATTTTTGACGTTTAATAAATCGTATTAAAAATAATTGTAGTTGTGTAAAAAATTATAATAGAAGTAGATTTCATATCCAGTGTTTAATAAAATATATATTAATAAAAATTCGAAAAGGTAATTATGTTAATGATAATTTTAATATTTATAACTTCATATTAACACAAATAAATAAATAAAATAAGGTTGATGCTTTGATTGTTTATATTTAACTCTAATCTCAAAATATAGTTTTTCGTGCTAGTTCTTATGGTTGAATTAAGGTATAATGTTTTAAAAAATGAACTAATTGAAATTATTTTTTTATATTGTATTATAACTTTCGAATTCTATTTTAAGTAAGATATCTTTAAAAAGTATCACCGATAAACAAATATAATAATACTCAATTTGTACTGTAATATGCTATACTTTTATTAATTTTTAAAATATTGAAATTATAAATAAACAATGTTTTAAGATCGTAAGCAAATTTTTAACCTAATTTTAAGTGGAATTAGATAAAAAATATCAAGTCAAAGTAGAATTATTAATATTAATTTAATAATTATTAGGTTTTCTATTCTCTAGTTTTAAATTCCTTAAAAATATGCATATACACTTATAAGTATTAAATACCTTATTTTAATTTTAAATGCACATTTAAATTTCATTCATTTCCGTACACAATCGTCCTATTTTCCTTAATCCAGGAATTAGTTGATTCGATGTAATTCTACTTCTTTGTTTTTCTAGTTAATTCTTAGATGGTGTTTTCCTTTCGCTTAATTTTCAAATATATTGTCTATTAAATTATCACTCGTACTTCCAGATGTCGTTTTATTTTGATATACTTTGTAATAAAGTATTAAAAGTTTGCGTTTATGTCACGTTTATTGATTATTATTCAAATATTATACTATTAATATCTTTAGTAACTTTTATAAAACTTCGTATTCAAAATAATTATAAATTCTTTGGATCACTTCAAAGATAACATTTGTTATGATATATTTACTTTATACCATGCGAGTATTTGAAATTTTCTTTGAACATAACCTTTGCTATACTTGTTTATTATAAATTTTGATAAAGTTTTATGTGTGCTTTCTTCTAGTGCCAATTCAAGGGTCTCCTCCGTTTGTATTATACGAGGGATGTTTCCAAAGTTCTGGGAATTACATATAATTTTGTTAATTTTCGTCAATATTACAATGTCGTTTTTCAACATAATCTCCACTTAACTGAATACATTTATCCCAACGATAAACTAATTTTTTAAAGAATTGTTTCAGTGTCTTGTCGATCCACCTATTTATGGAACGTTTTACGTCAGTTAAACTTTCAAATCGAACACCCCGTAAGGGTTTTTTCAAATCTGGGAACAGTTGGTAATCACTGGGTGCAAGATCCGGGGAATACGGTGGGTTCAAAACATCCTTCGTTTTTCTTGCGGTGTGTGGTCCTGCATTATCCTGTTGCAATAACAGACGCTTATGCAATTTTCCAGGCCGCTTTTTGACTAGTGCCTGTCGCAGTGGTTCGGATAATAAATTTGAATAATATTCTGCAGTAATTGTAGTACCTCTCGGCAAATAATCCATGAAAATAATCCCTTTGCAATCCCAGAATACAGTAAGCATAACCTTCTTCAGGTTCGCGCCATTCTTTGGATTGACTTTTCGTCTCAGGATTGAAATAAAGAATCCACTTTTCGTCAGTGGTTATTATTCGTTGCCAAAATTCATCACCCTTGCTAACGCCCAAACAATCATGCAAGATGTCATGAACTTGTCGTGTACCTATTCCTAGGTGTACACTAATACACTAACGAATAGTTATTCGCTTGTCGTCTTTCAGTAGGTTTTCGACGGCAGTAATGTTTCTTTCATTTACCGACGTGCTTGGCCGCCCACCCCAATATCGTCTTCTAGTGATGTTCTACCGGCTTTAAAACGATCGATCCACCAATAAACAATACTTTGGGATTCTGCAGATTCACCAAATACTCCTTGCAGACGACTAATAATTTCTGACGTTTTCACATCTTCTTTCCACAAAAAGAAAATTATCGCTCTTTGAGATTTTGCCGAGTGTTCCATGGTTACAAAAACAGTGCTACTAAAACGAGTCTACATCAGTCGAATATCTGAATCAGACTGAACAATGTTGCACTAGATAGTTGCATAAATATGTCAAGACTTGTCTGGAATCAATAACATTGCGTATAAGTTCTGCATTATTTAATTATAGCATCAATTCCCAGAGTATTGGAAACACTCCTTGTATATAGAGAATTTTCTTTGCTGAATCGAATTACCCTATTTTGAAAAATAATAAAAGCAAAACAATTCTGTCCTTGATAAAAATAACGACTTTTGGATAAATTGTAATTTTAAAAATGATTTATATTTTTGGGTTCATTATATTTCAAATAGTAAGCATAAAATAAATTTTACACTATAAAATTTATTTTTTTATCAAGATAAAATTTTTATCTTTTTTATTTTTATCTGTCAAAAGTTATGACGCTGTCTTAATTTTCTCAAAAACTGCTGTTTATTTCTAAAATTTCACTATTAAAACTTGTTCTTTATGTTTCATTTTATATCAGAATATGTTATTTTTAAATTTTTCCAATTTATAAAAGTGTTATATCGATGACAATTTTTACCAATAATTATTGCTTATATGCATAGAAATCTTTCATACAATCTCTCTTTTTAACACAAGTACCTTATTAACTACCCAATTAACAATACTATATTTTCGAACCATCCCCAATTTTAACATGTAATACTCTTACATCTTGTCGGTAACCTAAATATCCCATATACTCCAATTATAATTTTATTAAATTGATCTTAGTATTGTATAGCTATTAACAAATTCCGTTTCTTTATTGTTTAGATAAAATTATACGAAAAATTTCTTTTATAACTATTTATAGTTATATATTTATCTTACTAAAATATACATATATGGGTGATCTTTACATTTTTGGATTCATTTATTACTTTTATTATACATATTCATTAATTTGTGAGTATAATTATTTTTATTTTTATAATTTTTGTTTCACAAAATTCTCTATCAAAATAATTAAGAATCTGTAAGTTATACTTGCTTCTTGTGTACTGTATATCACAATTCCAGACAATGGGATGGACCTGAAGACATCCCGACCCTACCTTGATTCAGCAATTCGAGGTTGGAGATATCATACCAGCTTTGGTCTGTAGTGGGGTGACTACTTCACAATTGAATTCGTACCACCATCTCTGGTGTGGTAGAATGTGATCGACACAGAAGACTCAAAACAACTACCTTATACGCAAAACCCTAAATTGAAGATAAAAGGAGAGGAAAAAAATCCATTAGTCAACTAAAATATAGGGATTCAAATCATCTCATACATCAAGTTGTAACGAGGGTAAGTTAGCGAAATAAAATCTTCCTTCGTGCAAATTAAAGGAAGCTAGTAGAAGATGAATGCTCTACTCCACGAGGTCATGGATTTATAGCCGGCGTCTGTAATACAGATATAATGCAAGAAACTACATATGTATATCACTGCATTTGATAATTTCATACAAATTTTCATATTTGGTGTATATTTAGAGCACTGTTCCACTGTCCATGCCGCTGTGGCTATTTAAATTCATGTTGGTGGTTACAGAAAACTATACTTGTTATCGTACACATTATTTAACGTACACAATTTTCTTGTTTGTTTCTTGCATTTGGTGTAAAATTTTTGAATGCTCCCCGTATATATGAAATAAAAAGTACATTATTTTAATTTAGGATACATTCAATAGATGAAAAGTAGTGAATAGATTAATTATTGGAAGCTTTTTAATATCTTTCATAATTTTAAGTGTTTGAATATCGTTTGCTATTAAAACCAAAAATTTATTATTTGTACGTAACTGTGCCCGTCATGTCTTAGAATTATCGCAGTACAAAAGATATTTCTAATAAAAATGACAGCATGGGTTTAATACAGTTGAATGAGTTCGTATAAAGTGCCTTAGTATTTAGTACTTTATATTATACTCTCTCCTTTTTATAGCTTTCACTGGAAGCGGTCAATTCATTATTTATGCTTGATTAAATAAACGGTGCATTTTAGATGATTATGTGGCGCTCGCTCTATCGTGAATAAGCGTGCACTCGAGCGGGAATAGTGGGATAGGTTTCCTTCATTGCCAAATGGGACCACCAAAAACGATTTCCAAGCAAAGGCCGTTGTTGTTGATGGATAGCTTTAAGGCTAATCTATTTTTATGATTGAGTTATTGTTAATTTATGAATACGTTTAGTACTAGAAAACTTCCAAACAATATATTACTTAATTAATTGTTTGCTTATTAATATTATTAATGTTTCCATTCTAAGCAGTAAATGTGTTACATATTCGTTTACCACGAAAATTGACTAAACCATATAATAAAACACATTTATTAACTATAATTTTAATTACATATTGGATATTAACTATTAAGTAATTTAATATTATTCAAATATATGAACTAAAAAATTTGTAATAATGAAAAAGTAATATAAAACTGGAAAGAAAGTAATATAAATCTTAAACCATATATATACATAAGCACGTACTTAAACTAATTGTTAAAACCAAACAAGTATTTTTTATTTGGTTAATTTGTCAAAAATTCCTTGTCATTATAGAAGTCACAGTGGGACGGATTCAGAGAGTGCAAAATTCGTGTGTGCGATATATCTTTGGTGTTCGTAAGTATGAAAGAATATCACATAAATTAAAAACTTTGCGGTGGCTGAATTTGCGAAATCGCATTGCTTTCCATTCTCTGAATCTTTATCATAAAATACTTTTAACAAAGTGTCCTCCATACTTGCTGTATAAGGTTAGGTTTCGGTGCGATGTGCATAATATCAATGTAAGAAGGAAGAATATGATTGGTATATCTATTTTTTTAGAAGATCTTTCACGTATAATATTTATCACTATTACAATTCCTTGGATGATCACTTCAAGTCCATGGGATTGGTGCCTTTCAGGCGTGCTATATTTAATTACCTATTTGATAAGCAGTCTTGTGTGTGATGTCTCTTTCTATTGTTAACTTATTCTTGTATGCTAGGGAATTTTTTATATTACTTTTTTATGTTACTTTGTTTAATTGTAATGACTTTGTTGGGTTACGGTTGTGTGCACGGGCAGAATGATTCAATTAGGTTAGGTTTTTATTAGTTCTTAGTGTTAGGCAATTACTTTGTTATTTATATTTCTTTATAACTTTAAGGGTTTGGTGTTAGAGCAGGGGATGACTTCTAGTCATCCATCTGAACCATCCCTTAGGATTTTCCATTCAGTTGAATGAATTTATATTACTTGTATAATTACTTTTTGGGAAATAAAGCATATTATTATTATTATTATTATTATTATTATTATTATTATTACTATTATTATTATTATTATTTAGTGATTAGATTTCAAGGGCGTAGATAAATGTCTCACATACTAGAAATTTTATTGTAATTCGGAAACTTAGTGGAGATAGGTAATATAAGGTAAATACTTGTTTTCACAGGATAGAAGTTAGTATCGTATTGGGAAGATATGCGTGTATGGCAAAAATGGAAAAAATTAAAGAGGGAAAATGGGAAAACAAATAAAAGAATGAGGGCAAAGAAAATTGGGAAAAAGAAGGTAAAAAGGAAAAAGAGGAAGGGAGAAAGTGGGAGAAAAGGAAAAGAGAAAAATGAGATTGAGAAAAATACCTCTTTATTTTGGTCGACCTGTAAAACAGAATATTTATTCACATATAACTAAAATAAGAGAAGAACTACTTAATAAATTTTAAAAACACATTGCAGTAGGTTATCAGAAAAAAACTAGATTATTTGATGTGGTCATAGAGCTATTGTGGCTATTGTGATTTTACTAGATCTAGGTCGCCATAGGAACGGTTACTTTTATAGGATCCGGCAAAATGAACAGCATTTTAAACAGCTTATGAAATTTTATTGACCTAGGTAACAAAGCAACGGAAAATGTATTCTTAAAGTGGAAAGATAGAAGTTTATCATATTCCGAATATGGTACGTCGCAAATGAAGTCGTTTGCATTATTCTAACTGGATTACTAATTTGCGCATAACGTTTTGAAGAACGTGGCGAGAAGTAGTGTGATTTCATTTGTAATATTGCTATTTTTGATTTCCGCATTTATTCGCAAATACTTTAAATTTTAAATAGACTCAGATAAAATAATTTGGTGCTGAAGGATTCGAAGATCGTGCTGATTATGAAGCTGGAAATAAATCTATTTGGAAAGAACTACCCTAAAATATTTTCCCGTATGGAATGTTACGTAATCGCGTTTAAATCAGTAGTATCTAATTTTGTTTTCAATTTGCGGAAAAACAATGTCCGTAACATAATTGAATGTAGTTCGCAGCAGTAAATATCATTCTCTTCAAAAAAAATAAGAACCAATTATACTAAACGAGGAAGTTGCACACCAATACAGTTACTTTAAGCCAATGTAAAGGTCACCGATGAATTTCACGGGGTTTCTTTTGAGCCCAGTAACGACAATTTTGTTTATTTGTTTCTCCGTTTATATAAATGAGTCTCGCCACTCATGAAAAGGTTGCTTTCCATATCATGATAATTGTTGTGAATAAGGGAACACAATTTTCTATTAACCTTATCTTAATCAATTTTTTCCTGAACTATTGGGGGTGAAAATTAATTTTTTTTAATATTCTTCGTGTGCTTCGGTCAGTCAAATTTAAAACAATAGTATGTTGATCAATAGACTTTTTGGGACTATCAATAATTGCTATTATTGTCTTTTCTTTATTAAATGAACTTCTAGGCAGACCTTTTTGCCAAAAACAGACCTCCATGTTCCACTTTTAAATCGAAACTGAAATTGTTTTACGCTGAGGACACTGTTGAACGTTAAATTGTCGCCGACAACATCTTTAAGCCGCTATTGTATAGCAGCTGGTCTGCACAGTAGATTTTTCCTGCAATAAAAATGACAATAGCAGAAAATTTTCGAATAATATTGATATTTATCGCTTTTAATTTTATAATTTGATAGAATTTTATATTAGATAGACGATTTATTTATAGAAAACATTTATTACTGAAATCCAAACAAGTAGGCCATATAAAATCTATATAACTCACTAAGACTTTCTAATGAGTTGTTTAGGTTAGTAGAAATGATAAAATATAAGAATTAAGATAGGACTACATGACAGACTTTCACAGAGCTTCTCTAGAGAAAGATGTTAGCGACAAGACGATTCCTTATTGACGATCTTATTTAATTTAATACTGAAATTAATTGTAAGAGAGCATACGCATCAATGATGGTAATAATAACATAGAAATAAGGAATGGAAAGAATATGGAGATATTTAGAACAAAATGCAAAAACTTATGATCTACATATTAATCAAGAGAAGCCAAATATATTATGTTAAAGGGACAAAGAGAACAAAGTCAAGAAAACGTAATATTCTAATGTCTACAATGATAATAATATTCTTTCGAAATTGTGACCCATTTCAAATATCTAGACAATACCTTGTCTGAAAAAAAATAAAGAAAAAGATCGACAAGGAAGTTAACAGCATTTTCAGAGCAGCAGCTATTCTGAGGGAAATACTGATGTAAAGGAATGTATCTACACCAGCAAAATTGAGAATATACGATACGACAATCAGATCAATAGTTTTGTATGAAAGTGAGTTATAGATAACGAATAAGCAGAGTAAGTTGGAACGATTTGAAAGCAAGATGCTGAAAAAGTGTTTGTAGAAAAAAGATGAAGAAGGCACATGGACAACAGGAACGAATAAAGAGGTTTAACAAAATTATAATAAGGCAACAATTGGTCAGCAAATTAGAGCCTTCCCAGTGGATTAGATGGTTAGAACGTGTAATAATGAAGAAAGAGATGCGAACTCTAAAGCTGTATTTATAAATAAGAGAAGGAAGAAGAAAAGCAGAGGCCGTGCAGAAAAGGAGACGATAGATGCAGTAAAGAGTGACTTGAAGAAAGTTGGAATGTACGACTTCAGAAAAAGTACTACGAATATATCAAAAGGTAAAAAGTAATTGAAATGATAAAAAAGTATAAAGCTAGACCTAGAACATATGGATCTCTAAGGCTGAAGTCCTGATATCTTTGATATCAATCGAATTATTAAGAAAGACCTGCCATACATCAGCCTCGGGACAACATTGCCCAAATAGAAGAAACAACATCATCGTGTTAGGCCACAAAGTGATGGTGCTGTAAGATGAAGTAGGTAGTAATATGTATACTCTTCAACTATACCCAGAGGGTATTGATGATTTAAAAAGATAATTATAGTGATAAATCGTGGGAATTAGTATGCTGGAATAGTCGCTGGACTTAATTTGTCCTATCCTAACAAATCAAGAACATTTTGGGAAAACTACGAGGGCAATTCAAATTTGATCTGCATTTTGTTTTTTTTTCTGAACATAATTGAAGAGATACTGCAAAGCGGTTTTACATTCATCAAAGTTAATGTTGTTAATGGCATAAATAACTGCAACTTGATTATGTCAATACTGTCAGTTGTATTAACAATGTCGGACAACAATATTTAAAATTCTGATGCGCAACATATAATTATTAAGTTTCTTTTCAACGAAGGTGTAAAAACGACTGAACGATGACAGGCTTCATAAACAGTTTGGGGAAGAGTGTTTATTACCCAGAACAGTCTTTGAATGCTGCAAACCTTTTCAGGATGGATGCGAACTTGCCTCATGCTGCCCGTGCAGTGTTTGTTGTGAATCTCGAGAATATTAAAGAAGTTGATCAGTTGATCTGGTGCAATAGGCGAATATCTGTGAAGAAACTGCTAACATTGTAAACACTACTGTTGGTAGTGTCTACAAGCTTAAATTGGACATGTGTATTTTAAAGAGGTGTTGTTACTTAGAAAAATGATGTGTATATATATATATATATATATATATATATATATACAGCTTTTCCAATAAGAGTGATATGATTTCTCTAAAAAAAAACACACTTATTGTTAAGAAAATTCAAAAGTTTTTTATTTAATGTGAAGTACAATCGATACAATTAAGTTCTAAATAAAACGTCATTCAAATGGCCTCCACGACTTCTTCTGCAGGAACGAATTCGATGAACCCAATTTTCGAGCACTTTTTCCACTAAATCTAGTCGTATGTCATGAATGGCACGTTCAATATTGACTTGTAAAGCTTGAAGAGAGTCTGGTTTATTTCGATAGACCAACGACTTCAAATAACCCCACAAGAAATAGTCTAATGGTGTTAAATCACAACTTCTTGGAGGCCATTCAATATCACAATTTCTTGAAATAATCGAATCTCCAAACTTTTCTCGTAATAATTCTATTGTTGCATTTACTGTGTGGCATGTAGCCCCGTCTTGTTGGAACCAACTGTTGTCAAGATCAACTTCTTCCAATGTCCATAAAAAGTTGGTTATCATCAATCTATACCGCTCTCCATTGACAGTAACGGTGTTACCAGCTTCATTTTGAAAGAAGTACGGACCGATGATGATGACCATACCAAAAACCACACCAAACTGTCAATTTAGGTGAATGTAATGGTTTTTCATAAATAATTTGTAGATTTTCTTCGCACCTGAATCGACAGTTTTGTTTATTTACCACACCATCCAGATGAAAGTGAGCCTCATCAGAGAAGATGATTTTCTTAAAAAAATCGTTATCGTTTTCAAGTTGTTCCAAGGCAAAATCAGCAAATTTACGACGTTTACGGTGGTCCAATGGCTTCAGTTCTTGAGTGAGAACAACTTTATAAGGATGCAAACCCAAATCCTTTCTCAAAATCCGCCAGGTTGTGGTTTGAGACAGTCGCAATTGTTGAGAACGTCTTGGAATCGACAAATTACGGTCTTCAGTAACATTTGCCTGAACGGCAGCAATATTTGCATTACTTCGAGCGGTTTTTTGTCTTAGTGGCACTTGAAAATTATGTAAAGAAAATGTAACCTCAAAATTTTTAACAATTCGACGAATAGCGAGCACACTTGGACGATTATTACGACGATAAAATGGCAAAAGTGCACGAAAAGTTGCAATTGGAGAACGATTATTTTGATAATAAAACTGAATAATTTGTAAACGTTGTTTTTGCGTATATCTCTCTATGATGAAATTGTAAATACTACTGAGTACAATGAAAAAGAAATGACAGATCATGACATATTACAAATGGCCGAAATGTCACTCCGAAATCATATCATCCCTATTGGAAAATCTTATATATATATATATATATATATATATATATATATATATTTATATATAAAATATTAAATATGTAGTTTGTATTGACAAGACAAAATAAAATGCAGATCAACTTTGAATTACCCCATGAAGCTCTAAAGTTATAAAGATTTTTAAAAGTACTTTTCAAAAAGTGGATAGAAGTAACGTGTAGCAATTTAAATTTCCATTAAAGTACAAAATAAATTGTTAGAACACACTCGAAATCGACTAAGGCGAACCGAGTCACTACAGACAGCAACCCACTGGTAATATTTAAACTCAGGTAATTAAATATTTCACACTCATAAAATAAGATTTATAGTAAACATAAAGCCAGTTTCATAACGTCGATTAAGATGACTAGGGTCCTCTAGGTAGATTCTTGTCTAACGTGCCAGCGTAAATGTTAATCGTTCTAAGTTCGTGTATGTGTGGTTGTTACAAGTGTTTAAGACAAACTGCTCTGTCACCTGTGGTTTACTTCTGATAAGTAAACGTTGCTGGTGTCATAATGAAATACTGAATTAATTAAGTAACTTATGTTGACGTAACTGTTAAATATATACGAAGAACAGTGGTAATATATCTTGGGCAAAAATTTTATTATGACATCCACAGTAATAAGAAATCATACCAAAGTAAATGTAGGCGTTATTAAAGTAGGTACATAAATAATTAAAGTTTGTTATAACACGCAGCTGTCAGTTTAACATTGCCACTTGAAACTATGAAAATATTTACAAACACGTACGTATGTACATACATACACTGATAACGTACGTTGAGATATAAAAGAGGCTATCATCAATAACAACAATTATCCACTACGTGATTTTCTTTTCGATTGAATGTTTCTATATCTACACGATTCTTTCTGTAGAAATCTGAGATATAATGCTTTATCAAAAAGATTTAATTATCATCATCATTTTGTGGTTACAAAATTCATAGAGCTAATTTCATTAGATGGATATGATGTTGCCACAAAAAAAAAACAGGACTCCCAATTTTAAAAATTTAATCAAATAGTATAATATTAAAATTTCGTTGAAAAATAGTTTTATTAGCAATTTTGAATTAAGCTTTTTCTGTGTGCTGTGAAGGCATTTCAACAAAGATTACTCCTGCATTTCATACGGTCCTGCGTGATGAGCTGCAAACCGTTAAGAACAAGAAAACCTTAGATAATATTTCTTGCTAGGCTACCTTCGTTTTCCAAAGTTACAATTATTAGAAATTATTTTTTTTTTTGGTGAATTGTCTGTGATAAGACCTACTCGTTTTCGATGGTATAAATTTAGTTCCAATTTTGCGTTAAGTGAAGAAATTATCAACACAAGAGCAGTAATTATTCGTAAAAATTCACATTTAATTACTTCGGATCTCTTCCTTGAGAATACTTGTTGGAAGCGTTTTATCCTCTTATACAAACATTTATATATCACCGAATCAAAAAGGGAATAAGGTATGTATCAAAAGCATAAGGCTATATATAGGTATATTATGTAATGGCGCCTTTTTAGGGTGATTCGTTCTTGAAGTACTAGAGCTAGAGTTACGAGTAATGTGATGATGATCTAGGTACATAAAAGTTTAAACTGTACCGGAGGAATGCGAAATCTATTCCTCCGGTGTATGTGTCTACGCCCTGTGAGTTAACTCATATTATTGCATTGTGAGAGGCTGTTTATAATCAAAACTTTTAGGTGAATACTGTCCGTATCATTTAAATTACAAAAACTTAAGAAAGCGACGTGATGGGTGACATTGTATGGATACCATTTCGCTGATCAATATTCCTAAAAACGCACACAAAAGTGGAAAATAGAGGCATTAATAAATTTTCATCATCAAATTACGTGGAAGGCCTCGTAATAAAACCTAAATTCTTATAGACACAATCTGTATATTCAGCATTTAGGCCAAAAGATATTCCAAGACCTTTTATGGAATTATCTATAGCAACAATGGTGTCGTCAATTAAATAGGTAAAGTTCATAACTTTGGTTTTCCTTGTATATGCTACTGCACGACATTTATTAACATTTAATATAATATTATTTAATGTTGGCTAATAGATTAACACATCAATGTTCTCTGAATGAGTTTATGTTCTCGATCAATAATACAAAATTATATGGTTTCTGTGCGCGATAAAATTGAAAATAATATTAAATTCAAATTACATATAATAATAAGAAGCTGTGGTTACGAGACTACAGACTCTACACAAATTCTGTTTTCAACATTGTAGTATGAACTCTGCTTTTGTATCAACCATCTTCCTCATTTTCATTGTCTAGTAAAAGATTAGAAAAATGTACTAGCGAAGCAATTTTGAGGGTACTACTAATGACAAATTTTATCTTTCAGTAGACCAATTGTGAATGTTAATCTTTTGTGTGAGTCGTTCTCTTACACATGCATGTAGTAACTTAATACATATCATGCGTAAATTTCATGTTGTTTATCTTGTAGCAGAAATTCTTAGAAAGTCTTGCTCAGAGGTAAATAGATTAATAGCTAATTATAGTATTTCTTAAATATCTTACGGAAATTTGAGAATTTCACAAAGAGTGTTCCCGCATTCTTTTACTAACACAGCCAATTCTTAGATGTTGAAAAAACATAGTTACAGGCAGCATTTTATTATTTTGAACATTTTCAATAAATAAAGAATTTAATTTGGCCCTAAAGAAGCAGCAGTTAGGAAGTCAACTAAAAATACAAGAAATTTTTTCGTTGCCGCTAGTGAAGTCATTTCAAAATACTGAACAATGTATACTCACACTTGAACTCTTTAAGTGACGTGAAAAAACATCTTATATAAAATTTCAATAGCGTCTTATTATATTCAGACCTTATCCTATTAAGAAAAATTTGTAGTAATAATGAGAGTGTTTCTACAGATCGCTTACGTAATTCCAAAAATTACATTGGCTATGAAAATATTACATCTCTAGATATTAGCAAAAACAGTTGTTTTTTCGGTGATATCTAGAAATTAAATTTCACAAAGAGTGTTCCGGCGTGGAAGTCGAAACAATAGAAACGTTGATACTGTACGAGAAATGATGATTGGCAGATTGTCATGTCGCATATAGGGCAATTGAGTCATCGACAGGAAGAAAATAAATTAAATTTTATATGGTTGCGAGTGTAAAAATTTATGAATATTACATTTTATACACTTACCTGAAAGCCAAAAACAAGCTCATGTTAAACGATACAAAGAAACATTTAAACGATTCTATTCACGTTCATCGAAATTCGTATACGACATCATTAATAATGCTGAAAGTTGGGTTTATTCACATTAATTTAAAATAAACAATATCCGAGAGCTAGAGTGTTCCAATATGAAGCAAAATCTACAAAAATTACTAGCTGTCACAGTGTTTCAGATAATACGTGTCGAAAATTGTACTTGCTCTTCCTTTAGAAGATCATAGAAGTGTGACTGAAATTTAATCTAAAGTGCGAAAAAGTAACAGGAGGTATCGAACCATTCTTAATTTAATGCAAGTTCACACAAGTTAAGAAATACTGATCTATTTGGTCAGTTGGAATTTGCAATTAATGTATCATCGTATAGTCCTGATTTGAGTCTTAATTTCTTTTTTACACTTTCAAAAATCAAAACTTTCGTGTTTATCGATTTTCGACCCAAAAATGCACATAAGCATTTAGAAATGAAATTTTTAACCTTGCAAATGTAAAATGCTATGAAAATTAGCTTATTCATATTAAAGTGTATAAATTGTAAATTGAGCTTTTTTTGAAACGAAGTGAACTTTTTTAATTCTAAATATTTTGTTTTCATTTCTAGATTTTAACAGCAGAGCTCGTGCATGCAATTTTAAAACGAAATTTCAAGATTTCGATGTGGTATTTGGTATTTATATATTGCTCTTGTAAATGAATTGAAGTAGTCGAATATTTCTTTTTTTCAATTATTCACGTATTTAAATGCAATTAGTGTTCTTCAAAGAAGATAATTTAAACATATTCTAGATAGGTAACATCAGCTAGTGCTATTCTACATTTTTTGGAAGAATAATTTATTGCTGCGTAGGACATTACTACCTATTTATATATTCATAAGATAAACGGCATAACTAAATGGCTCCAATACATTTCCTGCATTTAGCTGCTCGGAACATTATAAATATGATTTACGTGTTGTGTTTATAGTCCAAGTGGTGTGCGTATAAATTGTGCGTATTAGCGTTTCGCCATTCAACTTAATTCGTTTGCAAATAGCAGAAATACACATTTATCCTTGGGCAAATATTGGCGCCTGGTTATACAAGTATGGATTTCCTTTTTTACGAAGGCTTGCTAGAAGAAAAAACTTAGGTACATTTACACATTCGCGAACGATGTGTAAACGCACCTGTCAGCAGCTTAAATAAATAAACTTTCTAGATTAAGTAATGTGATACAACCTGAATATTTTATATTTACGTGAGTAGCATGTAGAAATCTATGTACGTACCTACATGTACCAAGTTAACTTTGCACCAAAAGCTTTTCCTTGTAAATTTTAACAAAACATTTACTTTGCTTTCTTTCTCTTCTATTTTATTTCGTTAGTGTTATTTATCTGTTTGTCTTTTAATTATTAATGTATCTTTGATCATATAACGTAATTATAACATTTTGGCAAGTTATTTTCACTCTGCTTACATCTTGTCGGGTGATCCAAAATCGGATGAACTCTCTTTTTGCGTAAATTGTATCATATTTATAATTACGGAGGGAGAAATAGATTTTACATTAAAAAAAGCAATGGTTCTTCTGAGCGATCCAGATGATGAACCTAGCTTTATTAGGCGCGATTATGCTACTATATTTGTTATGACATCGATAAAAGTGAAACATTGCTTTCTGATGTTTATTATTGAATGTATATAATATAAAGTGTAAATTGCACTGGATGTTTCGTCGAACAAAATATGTCAAATATTTTCTTCGGGTGATTCAAAGTAAATTTCGATTCGATCACACTTTAGAAAAAGATGAGAGAGCTCATCGAAACGTCGAGTAGCTGAAAAGCCTTCTCAGAACTAGTTCCGTACCTAGAATATTACCTGAAAGAAACATTTGGTATAAAATTTATGTTGACATGTACATTTACCAACGTTTAAATAGGTTGAAAGGAAGGCTGAAAATTGGATTTCCAAACAGGGCTATGGAGAACTTGATAGGCAAAGAAATTACTTTAGTTTATTCCACTGCCGATTTTTTCAGATATATTGTGGCTCTAATATCTATCTGGACACTTACTTGACTTTTTTAAACGTTTGTTGTAATTGATCTTGATTATGACTTTTATAGCTTTATGTAATCTTAACTCTGTTCCAACAGCTTTTGCATTTAGGATTCCGATCTTTTTATTTATGTAATCTTGCCTCTGTTTTACCAGCTTTTGTACTTTAGATTTAGAAATTACAGATCATCTAGCTGACTAGGTCTTCCCTTTGGACATCAGATATACTTCCTCTAGGATATTTTATCCTCACAATTTCATGTATCTCTATTTTTATAGATCACTATGATTTATTCGTGCTTCCTCGATTTGCTTTTTCTTGTTTTTAGAATTTGTTGTATATATTTTTCGTAGCGTTCGTACGAGCAGTAAGGGAAATAATAGCCCGCCTGATCAACGCCCCTCTTGACCAGGTAATGTTAAATACATTTAATGCCTTCAAGAGCATATTAACTACCAACATTTCTAGATGAATTATTAATTTGAGTAAAGTTCTTGTAGTTACTTACACCCTATCTCTAAGTCTTTGAGGGGCAAAGAACCTGACATAATGTAATGGGAATATTTGAAAAATTATTTTTAAGTATCCACATTCACTATGGAAAAAGTTGTTTTTGTATTGAGCCCAAGTAGACGCAATCAGAATGGAAAAAAAACTTTTAACCGCCTCTACATTGAGCTGCTCTTATAAATTTTAATTTTTAATGAGAAATTTATTTTAATACGATCCTAGATATTTAGCAGTTGTTTCAATTTACTATGCAATAATTCATTATCGCCCAGCATTATGTGGACTTTTTACTATTTTTTCTATAAACATGGGCAAACCCCATTTTAAATTTATTCTTACTTTAATTACTGCATCTTTTTATAATAGAATATACATATATAATATAATATATTGTATAATAGATTTAGAGTAAATCAGTCTCAATGTTTAATAGAGGTACTGATACTCTGTTTTTAGATACTGGTAGTTCTTTAAATCAGGCCACTCTGTGTTGGGAACAGTTGGGAACAAGTCGAAGACACATACATATAATTCTGTTTAGATGTAATACTTTTATTGAAATTCTTAACAATATAAAACTTATCAATTCCTTGTATCCTCGCAATATTAGTGTTCGTTCGTTGGGGGTGGCGGTCGATGAATTCCTAAAATGAAAGGGCCATATCCAAGATTTCTGCAAAATCTTATCAAATACGTGATTCATCGCCTGAGGGAACTGATGGTAGAGCAGCGTATAATTTAAATTTGGGTCAGTTATGCAGAAATAACTTCGAAAAATACTTGTTAACACATGTCAACGCTATCAAAGCGCTTTATTAAAACCCTTGCGAACATGAGCGTCGTGTTTTCCGTGCCTATTTTTTAGTTTATCGGAATCAGCCAGTACTGCCAACCCATGGATTAAGATGAGGGCATCGTACAAAACTTAATTTTAAGTTTTGCTTATTGATGTTCACCGAATCTCACAGCTTCTAACTTCTTCCTGTGTAGAGTCGAGTAGGAGGAATTACAGCAAACAAACGGTCCCTAAACAATCGAAATAAAGTGGTTCAAATCCGACTGAAAATACCTCGCAACGTTGCCATAATCGTCCTACCGAGAGGACTATTCGCAGTGTGGTGGATAAATTTGAGTCCACTAGTTCAGTAAGCAATGAACCAACACCCGCACGACGACGAAATGCAAGATCTGCCGAAAACATCCCCGCTGTTCGCGAGTGTGCAGGAGAATCCGAAACAGTCGATTTCACGTCGCCCACAAGAACTCGACCTTTCGTAGACCACAACTTGGTGAATTTTGCGTCCTGACTTGGCACCTGCACCCGTACAAAATTCAACTGACCCAGGAACTGAAGGTAAATGATCATAGACAATGACGTGTGTTCGCTGAATGGGTCCTGGAGCAGTTGGCAACTGATCCAAATTTTCATCAAAAAATCATCTTCAGCGATGAGACCCATTTCTGGATGAATGGGTACGTCAACATTGTCGTATTTGGGAGTATACCAATCCACATGAGATCCAAAAGCGTCCAATGCATCCCGAAGAAGTCACTGTTTGGTGTGGATTTTGGGCTAGAGGCGTCATCGGTCCACATTTCTTTGAGAACGACGTTGGATAGGCCGTCAACATCAACGGCGAGCGCTATAGGACGATGATTATCAACTTCTTTTGGCCTGAATTTGATGATATGGACATCAGCGACATGTGGTATCAACAGGATTGCGCTACGTACCATGCAGTTTATGCCACATTGGATATTCTGCATGAACAATTTAAAGGCATGGTCATCTCACGTGGAGGTGATATAAACTGGCCACCGATATCGTGCGATTTGACCCCGTTAGATTATTTCTTGTGGGGTTTTCTTAAGTCTATGCGAATAAGCCCCAAACCACAGCGGCCTTCGAAGCCAATATAACCCATGCCATCGGTCAAATTCAACCTGATTTATGCGTCAAAATCATGGAAAATTGGACGTTTCGGATGCGCGCCACGCAGCGAAGCCGCGGCGGACATTTGCCCGATGTTATATTTCATACATAATGCCATCGATAGGCCTTTCAAACGAATAAAAAATTTCTATGATATCTCACACACTTTATTTTATTTAAATGTAAAGATAGGGAGCGCTTGAAAAAACCGTTATAATCTTTAATATATCTGAATAGATAAATCACAATTCTCTGCATTATTATGTATGTTATGTTTCGAGGCATAGACATATGTATGTCAATGACGCTTGAATTCTATAAACTTATTACTATTATTTATTGTTATATTTATTATTGCTTATTTTGTGGTGAAATATTCTTTTACAATGCTTTTTATTCTTGTTCTACATTGTCAGTTTTGCAATTGAGTTGTACAGTTTATTTTTTTTTGTAAAGATGTATCAATCAGTTTATGTTCTTGGGTTATAAAACGATTTTATTGTTTACGTTTATGCTTTGGTTTGTTGGTTCGTTGATTTGCTGTACTATAATCAACTGCCGTTGTAATGGTTGAAGACGATATAAATAATTTTTACGACGTCAAGTATTTTAATTAAACAACATGCAGAAACACGTTAAAACACTGCCTTTTTAGATAATGTATGTACTTGGGTAGACAATGGATGTCTTTGTTAAATTTACTCTTTCTGAAGTAAAGATAATGTAATTCAAAAAGCAATGATTTTTTAAATTCGCTCTTTCTCCAGTGAAGAAAAAATTCTAAAGAGAACTCGAAAGAGAAACAGCAGAGAAACGTCAGTCTTTATTGACAAAGCGCTCTACCTATATACTTTACCTAATAATTAATAAGGAAATGAATAGATCCTTGTAGATTTTAGAAAACAAATGGCATCGCGATGATAGACAAGTCAGTAGGATAATTTTACTGGAAATATTTAAAAAAAAGAACAAAAGAAAATAGCTTTGACAAAAATTTAATCTATATAGAGTATGCCATCATGCGCGCGAGTTACAGATGCGCCATAAGCCAGTAAGAAAATTTGAATGCAGTGGAATTAGCAGCTCAATGATAGGAACTATGCACAACGAGAAAACTTTGCAGTATGTAGCAAATGTTGTTTGAAGAGGACTCAAATGCACTAGTAATAATGCACAATGAAACTTATTTTCACTTGAATGATTCATTAAATAAGTAGAACTTTCGTTACTGAACTTTTCACGGTCTTCGCAACATTAATGTAAGACCTCTCCACTGTGAGCGACAGTTTGGTGGGCGATAGCCGCATTTCTGTAATCGGACCGTATTATAGCATCATTTAAGATCTGAAGATGTTTCACGGAAGTGAAGACGAAACATCGGTAGCACAAATACCGAGAGCGCGGTTACAACCTGGAAGGCAAGTTTAAGTGGAAGTCTAGAAGCCAGACTACGTTCATGCGGTATGCTTTTCATCCAGAAATATACAGAGAACAAGTAAATATTAAAAATATTTATTTTCGACAGGACAGTGTCACAGCGCAGATTACTCAGTCATTCACGTTCACAGATCCGTACTTGAATGGAACTGAAAGATGGCACCACAGAAGAGGTGCATTTGATTGACAAAAAAATGTTGGATTGAGTTACTGTTAATTTCTGGCGTTGAATTGAAAACTGCATTCAAAATAGTGAGAGCCACTCAAGCGACACTGTTCTTCATAACTATGTTAATACAAATGGTAAATATTAATCTTTCAATTTGTAAAAATAAAATAATTTTTTATCGAAAATGAAATTAATTCTGTTTATTTAAAAAATGTTTGTTTCTCATGTACATTGACTGGAGGGGAAAATTTTGAAAAATTATAAACAAATGTCTTCTTCCAGGTTTCTGTGCTGGAACCGCGTCACTGGTGCAACTGCCGACGTTTCGTACCCACTCGTATAGGACATCTTCAGGGCTCAACTACTACTTCTGTCTGTCGCACTGAAACTGACGAAAAACGAAACTGAAACAGTTTCAGTGCGACAGACAGTAGCAGTAGTTGAGCCTTGAAGATGTCCCATACAAGTGACGCGGTTTCAGTCCGGAAGCCCGGGCGTTATACGCATCTGAAATCACAGCTGAAGTCAATCGCGGCTACGAAAGAGTTTGTTAGTAAGAATTTGTTAGTACAGTGAAACGGTGACTTCAAAATCCAAATCTTCTAGTCGTGTGGCTGTACAAAAAACGTTACTACATCGAGGTAACGGGCCGAAACAACTTCAGTGGACACAAAGACATAGGGATTGGACAGTTGACAATTCGGTCATAAGGAGAATTTTCATTGGAAGAGCGAAACATGACGAAATGCTCCTTGATTGTGTTGTACCTACCGTGAAACAAGGAGGAAGTGTTTGCTTTCATGGGATTATTTTGCCTTTGCAGGCACTGGAGGTCTAGGAAAAATTGAATTAACAATGAGAAAAGAAAATTATCTACCAATATTAAAAAAACAATATAATAACAGCAAGCCTACCGTATTTCTATTTATGCGGAAAATAATCCAAAACATACGGTCTTAGTTTGCAAAAATTATTTAAGTGATAATCAACTATGATTGCCAATAATAACATGGCCATAGGATTCAGATTCAACCCCATCAAGTTACTATGGTATGACCTGGGCAGACGAATAAGCATCTCCACCTTCATTAATTAACTGTGGCATATTCTCAAGAAAGAATGGAACAAAATTTCAAACGCAGTCTTAGAAAAACTGCTAAATAGAATGCTTAGAGTAGTCCAAGCCGCCTTTAGTGACAAGAATGGATATTTTGACGACGAAACGATCCAGCAAGTGCTAGGCTTTAATGCTATTAAAACTTTTATTTTTTATTATTTTGTAAGCTTATAGTCATAGAAATATGTTATGATATTAGACAAATATAAACACTTTTCCAAAACAAATCTGCGGCAGTTTTTAATTGTTTTGTACATTTAAGTAAATAAATTAAGCCAAAATGGATTGTTTTAGATAAAAATAATTCAAAGGTGACGTTAGATGTTAGAATAGAATTATTTCAGTTATATATTTGTGAAAAATATATGTAATGGGTGTCCCAAAATTAACGCAATATTTGAATTTGTCGCCATTTGTGCAGTAAAGTGTTGGCAACTCTAAAAAAACAATTCGACAGCTGACAGTTTAGGATTAGTAAAAATGGAGCGTTACACGATAGAACAATGTGTCTTCATTATTCAACAATATTTCAAAAATAATGAAAGCTTGGCGGCCGCAGTTCGAAAATTTCATACAAAACATGGTCGGAATAGGGTTTAACTTCGTCAACTGTGAAGAGATTAATTGGAAAATTCAGGGAGGCTGGATTCGCTGGAGACGCCAAACACACTGGTCATCCAAAAACAAGCCGTTCAAATGTCAATATCCAAGCAGTGCGTGAGAGTGTCGGTGACAATCCAGAAACCTCAAATCGGCGTCGTGGACAAGAATTGAAAATTTCAAGAAGCCCTCTATAGCGTATACTCACTAAAGATCTGTGTCTCCATGCTTACAAAATTCAGTTAACACAACAACTGAAGCCTAATGACAATGCACAGAAAAGAGAGTTCGGTGAATGGATTATTTAACATCAACAAATGGATGCTGATTTTTCGAGCAAAATCATCCTAAGCGATGAAGCACATTTTGACCTTGATGGCGTTGTTAATCGCCAAAATTGCCGCTTTTGGGGTTCTGAGAACTAACATGTGATTGTCGAAAAACAAATGCACCCACAACGTGTCACTGTTTGGTGTGGGTTTTGGGCTGGAGGCATAATTGGACCATACTTTTTGAAAATGAGGCTGGTCAAGCAGTGACTGTTACTAGTGCTCGATATCGCGACATGATAACACAGTTCTTTCTGCCGAAATTGGATGATATTGATGTGGCCAATATGTGGTTTCAACAAGACGGTGCCACATGCCATACAGCCCGTGAAACAATTCAATTACTGCATGAGACTGGAGAGTTTCGGTGATCAGAATTGGGCCCTTAGCTTGTGTGATTTAACACCATTAGATTTTTTTTATGGAGTTATTTGAAATCAGTGGTCTATGTCAACAAGCCCACAACCACCATTAAAGGAGGAGATTCAACGCTGCATCAACGAAATTCAGCCACATTTATGCGTAATGGTCATAGAAAATTTCGACAAACGAGTGCGAATGTGCATGCAAAGCCGTGGAGGTCATTTGCCCGATGTGTTATTCTATAAATAACCCTATCCTATGTACTTTATTCAAATCTTGCGTTAATTTTGGGACACCTTTTATATATAGGATTTTGATATGTTTAGTTTTGAGCTTTTAAGTAATTGTTTGAGAACAATTAATCCGTTGATAAGAGATTTGTGCTTCCAATTGCAGTCAATTTGCCACAAGTATATCATCTTTTCATGTAATTCTAACATTATTATGTATTACTTTTATGTATACATAATACATTATGAGATATACGAATCATTATTCTCACTATTATTATTATTATTATATCGTATTTGTAATATTTTCTACGTATTTATTATTTCAAATACGCATATATTATTGTACAGAGTATTCCAAGGGCTTCGCGACTTTATACTTGAATGTCTACATCCGGTCTTTGTTGACTCGTGGTTTCTGGTATAAATTTTTTATAGAAATATAAAATTATTAATAGTATGTAAGATTTATAGCAAAATGCTTTAAGAATTTTTAATAATGGAAATAGCTACTTCTTTCGAGAGTTTGAAAGAATTATAATAATATTTTGGTTTCTATAGTAAATTAGTATATTGTAAGTACAAGTGATATGTGAAATACATGTTGTTTAGCGATAGTTAATTCGACTTTAGTTTTAAAACAATATTAATTCTACAATGTCAAAATAATTGGTTAGCAAACAAGAGCTCTTTTGTGCGAATTTGTGATAGAACTATTATAAAAGGTAGGCGCTAATTTAATCATACGAGTATACATATGTAGTTTGATGTAGTAAAGATTACATCTGAATTAAACTCATCTTTATTCATATTAGTTTTGAATAATCTTTTTTCCTTAATTCTTTCATTTTATTTTCTTAATAAAAGTTAATTGCTTATCTAAAAATTAATACAGAGCAAAATATGAAATCGAGTCTTTTTCGATATAGGAAATAATGGAAATTTTAGTATTTAAAATTAATGATAAAAAGTAATTGACGCAGGTTCGAACTTGTGCTGCTCCTAATTTCGCGTAGTAGATGAATGATTTGCATCCGTTATAATATACATACTTTCCCCTACTTTGTATGTAAGTAGTAAAAAACAGTTGAAGTTGATGTTAAACCGAAGATACCTAGCTTCTGAAGAAGAATCGCATGATTTCTGTGGTCGGAGTTTTCGTTATGTTAACATAAATTGTCCTCCAGAACCAAAAACGTTAGAAACGAAATGGCTGAAGAACAGTAACCTTGAAGTGGTAGGACGCTTTTACATAAAAGCATGCTGGATTCCTTACCAGTGGGAAAATATATTTGAGAATAGTCGCTTCGAAAACTTTTGGACCTTGGAATTCTCTGAGAGCCTTAGTAATTTACTATACAGTACCGATAATGTTACCTTTGTTAAATGTATTACGTCAGATTAATATATTTGTCGGTTTATATATTCACCAGTTTTTCTTACTAAATGTAACAACTTGAATTATTTTTGTAAATTATCATTATTTTCTATTATTTTCTCTCTCTATTTAAGAAAATTATTTTTTTCTAAAAGTATGACCGCATACTAAGAAAAATTTCTTTCTAGAACTTAATAAAATCTAGTCCGTTTTTTAAAGCAATTTTATGTCATTAGAACTAAAACTCCGTACACAGAGTTCACAAGATTCTAAAATGCGAAATAATAAATTTGTTTTGTATTGTCATTTTTATCACAGAATGAAGCTCTCGTAGAGCGAAACCAGTGTAGCGAATAAACAGAAATACATATTGCGAACTGTGCGTACAAAGTTTTAAGTTTTATTTCTCATTAGCATGGATTTTCAATCTCGTATCTCATTCGACAATTAATTAATTGGACTTGGACTTGGCATCAATTTCGTATTATCTGATTTTTCTGTTGAAACAACATTATCGAACATGGAGAGGTAGAATAGGTTTCAAAAGCGTATCGAGAAACGACACTATCGTTGGCAGAGGTTTACAGTTGCCCAAGGAAGCTATTTATGGGGCAAAACGTTTTTAATTGCCGTAACGTTAATAGTTCCTGTTTAGTAAAATAGATCCAAGAACTTTTTAAATCGACTACATATTTTATCGGCTTCTATTTAGTTAATATATAATTAATATGGAGATGATTTAGACTATAAACCAGACAATTTGTGGCACAATTTGGATAAGAATGATTATATTGTAGTCATTTTTAAATGTTATTGAATATACTTGTTATTTTATATTGCCTAGCATTTATTTTAATATTCATAAAATAATCATTTATACGTGCATAATCTTTCTATAACGAAAAAGAAAAACAATAAAGAAATGTTCTTTTAATTAAACAGGTTTGAAACGAAGGAGCGTGTTAAGATCATTTAGGAAACATGTCCTCCTGAAGAGTATAGTCGGTTAGAAACGCTTATAGACCTAAGAGGAAACACCAGAAACGAACCGGTTGTAAATTTAAATGAAATTTTATTACCATTTTTACACATAAAACTTTGTGTAATAATACATACATATGTTAAATACTTTTGTTACAAATTTTCATCTTCGATGCATTAAAACTTTGTTAAACATCAGATAAGAGAGGTTATATTAAATCAGTAGTTTAAAAGAGAACAATAGGAACTGAATATGGCTTGGATTATGTCAGTAATTAAAAAGATATTATGAACGAAGTGGCAGAAATGTCAAAGATACGTATTGCTATTGAACACAATTTTTTATATGATTATACAATCTACTTTTCTGGAAATTTTGAGAGAAGTAACTGACACAGAGCGAAAGCGGCTGAAAAGTGATTTTAAAAGGACATCAAAGAAAATCGATACTAGAATATGTTTGTCGACTACTAGTTGCTGACAGTGGTGAAGTAGTTACAACAAAAGAATAAGGTAATAAAGACGTGAAGAGACTGATTTTTACGTTCATTAAAGGAGAATAGCTAGTAGAAATTGCTTTTGTAAACTATATATAAGTATAATCTTCACTTTAGACACTTCTTTTGTCTAAAATTAGTTATCACACTAAGGTAAAAAAGGAGTCCTTTTATTGTTAATAGACACCTCAAACTAATGCAAGACATACACTATTTAGTATAATATATATATTTTTACTATACGAATAATTAATTAAAGATTTAAGGAATTAAAAAAAAAATTGGGATTAGTACTATCAATCCTTTATTTATTAAACACAGACGATTTCTTTATACATTCTATAAGGTCTTCCTCTAGTACTATGTAGAACCTTCTGGACATTCACTATTCTCTCTAATCAAAAAATATTATGACCGTCTTAGCAGTAGATTGCTGCGCGTTGTTTAAATATTTATGCAAGCGGGTGTAGCTATAATTAAAGTTTCTAAATATTAGAAAGTTCCGAGATAGTCAAAATTACATCTACGCGTATAATTATTGTTTCAATGTTGGTGGTTTCTTCTGTTAGTACATTAATTGAAGTACCTGAATTGTTTTGCAACTGGACACTTTTCCAACATAGGGATGGTTGGTACCCTTTCGGGTACACTTCAGCTTTGAGGAAAATTATTCAACGCTGCTTCCACTTTTACGTAATACTAAAGCTATGGAACACTTTACGCACACTGAACACACAATATCACTCCACTGGTCTTAACAAATCGAGAAGACTTATGACCCAGTTGGGCACCCACCACAAAATAAACACACAAATTAAACATTCGTATAGACATATATATATATATATATATATATATATATATATATATATATATATATATATATATTTGGTCTTTTATGTCATTCATCATGGATTTTAGTAGTACAACAATAATGTCATAACTTTTTCGGTTTTTAACGACTTTTAGGTTAGCGCACATGAACGCAATAGCGTGGGTCCTAGGCATTTCTGAAAGGTCTTTAAACTTGCAGCGAACCTATTAAAAACCAATTTAAAGTGTTTCTTCTGGATTAGTTACCAGGATTGCCACTAATTAGTTTTTGACAGTTTGCTAATGATTTTGGGCAATATGTTATTAAACATCAATACGTGCCATATTATCACTTTCTCAAGAATAAGTTTTACATACTATATTATCTATTAGTTTTGAATTTTATCTTTTTAATTACATATTAAACTACGTTGTAAACAGAGATCAGAATTGTGTGACTGCATTGAACGCGTTTGCAGAGACTTATGCAATTTATATAAATTGAATCTAATAAATTCTTTATAAAATGGTTAATTTTATTCGTTTTGAATCAAATTTTGATAGAAGTAATTACAATACAATATTGCAATTTTTAGCTGTTGAATCGTTAGAGAGCAGACGGAGTAAAGCATTTATTAGGTATGATACTCAACTTCGTTAAACAGCTTTAAACTTGATGACATTCCTTTTATGTCGTTCCATGCTTTTCTGTTTAAAGACCATATAGTTAATATACGTATGTTTCATATCATTTTTGTAGGAGTAAAAATGGTAAACTTAAAAACCATGGACCAGAGTCTTAAATCGTTTCGTTATATGTTTTAAAGATTTTAAAGTTGTTTCGATATACTGCTAGATGCAAATAATTAAATAAATATTGAAATAAAATGTACCCTTCAAATTAGTCGGCCTCGCTTATACAGAAATAATTATGAACACGTTCATAATAATTGAGCACGTAGCTGAAATCAATTCAAGTAATTGAGCAATAATATTCACTTGATAGATCACTGTAGACAACTCATTAGCTTCGGAGCAATCTCGATAGCCACCTCTGTGTATTTAGCTTAAGCCTATAACTGTATAAAAAAACATGTACATTTTACACTTCTGTTCAGTGTAATTGCTTAGCTTTGTTATTAGAATTGCAAGTGAGACCATCAGTATACTTTCTTTTTAAATGAATTCTTTACTTAATTTTTTGTACTTTAATTTTGTTGTATTCATATAAATTAGTTATTTTATAATATATATGTTTATACATGAAGGTAATTTTTTGATGGTGCCTGTGGTTGATTAACTTAATCACTGAAGGTTGATGTATATCCCCTTTCCACATTAATTTGCGTATTCTGTATACGTATTTCGTCAACTAAGTTGTTATCATCAGCAGATAATTAAACAATGTCACACCTGGAAACTACGGCAGAAATCCGCACGAAACAAACAGTGTGCGTTTTGGCTTTCGACGGTACAGATCGTGTACGGAATTTGTTTCATTCGTGTTTCTGTCGTAGTTTCTAGGTGCGACACTGTTTAATTATCTGCTGCTGATGACAACCTAGTTGTCGAAGCACGTATACAGAATACGAAAATTAATGTGAGAAGGGGTTATATATCAACCTTAAGTGATTATATATATATGTATACATATATATATTGGGTCTGGGAAAAAGTTCGTGGCGTTTTTTCAGTAAAATTCAACTGGTCCCCGCATGGCGCGTGGACGAATTCATTTAAACCGAATATGCTCCATTATTATCGACAATGTTTCGCCATTTTTTTGGTAGATCCATGATCCCATCGGTGAAAAACTTCTGTGGTTTCTGGTCGAAAAACTGAATCAAGTAGTTTTCACAGGCTTCTTTTGAAACCAACTTAATTCCATTGAGAGAGTTCTGCAGAGATCGAAACAGATGATAGTCAGAGGGTGCTATATCCGGACTGTAAGGTGGGTGCATCAAAACTTCCCAACCAAACTCTCTCAGTTTTTGACGGGTCATCAAAGAAGTGTGTGGTCGGGCGTTGTCATGATGGAAGACAACACCTTTCCTATTAATCAATTCGGGCCGTTTTCTTTCAATCGCCTGGCGTAATCTCTCTAGTTGTGCACAGTAGAGTTGAGAATCAATCGTCTGACCAGTTGGAAGTAGCTCGTAGTGGACGATTCCCCTCCAGTCCCACCATACACACAGCATCACTTTTTTTTGGCGTCAATGTTGGCTTAGCGAACGCTTGTGACGGCTCACCATCCTTTATCCACGATCTTTTACGCTTCCGATTATCGTACGTAATCCATTTTTCATCTCCGGTTATTAAACGTTTCAGAAACGGCTCGATTTCATTCCGTTTCAGCAGCGCATCGCAGATGTTAATTCGGTCAATCATGTTTTTCACGCTCAACTCATGAGGAACCCATACGTCAAGCTTTTTTTTGTAACCAGCTTTGTGTAAATGGTTCAAAACAGTTTTGTGGTCAATGCCTAGCTCCATGCCAATATCGACACTGCTGATATGCTTATCTTGTTGGACTTTTTCAAGAATTTCATCAGATTTTTCAGTGATTGGACGACCGGAGCGTGACTCATCTTTCACATTGCAATTTCCAGAACGAAAGCGAGCGAACCATTTCCGCGCAACAGATTTCGATAAAGTACCTTCACCGTACACAGCACAAATTTTATCACAAGCCTGCGCAGCGTTCTTCCCCTTATCATAATAATATTGCAGAATATAGCGAAATTTCTCATTATTCTTCTCCATTTTCAAGTGCGAATAACTTTCCAACCACTGCACCGATTACAATGTTTCTACGCTCAAACGAACGTTCGGAAGGTCATCTAAAAAACGAGCCCTCGGTGGTGTCGCTGTGACTTGTTGTTCTTTAGTTATCGGCAACCAATGCCATCTATCGGGAAAAACGCCACGAACTTTTTCCCAGACCCAATATATATATATATGTGAATTTATTATTATATGTGTATTTTTAATTAAAAATAAGAATAACATTGTTAAAACTAAATGCATTCTTAATGGTGTTGTTTAAAAGTTTCTGAGTAATTAATGTTAATCCTCGTGAACTCGAGTGTATACTGGATTAACCGTCCATTATATAGTTTGTTAAACTTTATTTCATTTCAACAATATTACAACAGAAATTTCAAATACTTCTTAGAAACGTAACGGTTTACATAGTACATAAATATTGGGTTGGCAACTAAGTACTTTCGGTTTTGAAGTATAAAATAAAACACCTTTTTGTTAAACAAAGAATAGTTTTTAATCAATTACATATTTTTCATTTTGTTTAATGACCTTTTGCCATCTTTCTTTCAGCTGCATGATTCCGCGCTCATAAAATTTTTGGTCCTTATCAGCAAAAAACTGAATCAGGTGCGAGTGAAGTTCATCGTCATTTGTGAAAGTTTTACCATTCAAAGAATTCTGCAAACTTTGAAATAAATGGTAATCAGATGGTGCTAGATCAGGGCTGTATGGGGGATGTGGCATCACTTCCCAGCCAAGCTCCAATAGTTTCCCACGAGTTGCCAAAGATGTGTGAGGCCTTGCATTATCTTGGTGGAAAACTACACCTTTCCGATTTGACAATTCTGGCCGTTTTTCTTTGATCGCTTCATCCAGTTTTATTAATTGTTTACAGTAAACATCCGAATTGATCGTTTGGTTCCTTGGAAGCAGCTCAAAAAACACAACACCTTTGTAATCCCAGCAAACTGACAGCATGATCTTTTTTGGATGCAATTCAGCTTTCGATGTGGTTTGAGCTGGTTTATCGTGTTTGCTCCATGATCGTTTTCGAACTATGTTACTGTACAGGACCCATTTTTCATCACCAGTGATGATTCTTTTTAAGAAAGGGTCGGTTTCATTTCGTCTAAGGTGCATATCGCAAAAGTTGATTCTTTGTGTTAAATGAATTTCTTTCAATTAGAGAAGTACCCAAATATCAAGCTTCTTAACTAGCCCAAGACATTTTAAATGTTTTTCAATTATTGTGTGCGATACGTGTAGCCTCTCCGCAACCTCTCGAACAGTTATATGACGATCCTCTTTAATTATGACTTTGATTTGGTCATCATCAACTTCAGTAGGCCGACCAGAACGTTGCTCAACTTTGAGGGAAAAATCTCCAGAACGGAATTTTTTATACCAATTCTGACACATGCGCTCTGTTAAGCAATTAGCACCATAAACTTCACATATCCTTTTGTGAGCCGCAGCAGCTTTCTTTCCTTTACGGAAATAAAATAGTAAAATATGTCGAAAATGTTCGTTTCTGCACTCCATTTAAAATTAACCCACAACTAATAGCTTTAATAAAAATCACGCACTATTTGCTTCTGAAGTTACGTCAATGTGACTAGTATCACGCGACAAACGGTAAAGTACAGCACTAACATACGTTATACAAAAAATAAAGCAACGTTCTCTATCAGTAAAAACCGAAAGTACTTAGTTACCAACCCAATAGATGGAACTCTTTTATCGAGATATATACTATCGTATCAAATAAACCGACTCAGAATGCGATGAAAAGATTGTATGATGATGCATTTACTTGTGTATGCTATAGGTATATATAATATAATTAACTTTTCATAAGATACGGCTCAATTATAAATCGAAACATTTGACAATATTAAGAAAAACTGGTTTCGAATAAGTCATAGCTTTCAAAAAAGCTCATGTAATGAACGGACGAGGAGATTCGAAAAGAAAATGTACTTAAAAGTATCGACTGAGAGAGGAACTGTATACAAGATTGAAGAAGTGGACAAATGCTTACGAATGACTAAAAAAATGTTAAAGAACAAAAACATAAAAAAAACATATAATTATATACCTATGGCATACGTGGATATTCAATAAAACAGAACAAACAAGACAAAGCGGTAAGACAAAATATTCTCTATTAAAATAATCTCGTAGATAAGAAATTGAAACCCAAATCTAAACGTAATTTGTGTCAAGTATGTGGCAGTGATTTCAATTTAAAAACATCTACTATCTCTAAATTCCACTTTAATATATAGAATCCAAAGCACTTCAATTATAGAAAATACAATAGAGCAACCGAGTACTTTCACCTGTAAAATTAATATCAGGGGTCTCAGGATAATTGTGGAGAAAACTAAAACTTAGTGGCAATATTTTTATTCTTAGATGCAAAAATGTGAATGGGTTGTTCATTTTAAAATTGTGTAGTTTTATTTACGAAAGGTCTCATGCTGTAGTGAATAAGAATTGTTTATGGCATCGAAGATTAGAGCGCATTGGAAATGCTGCTCTCAAACAACATAGATTTCCAATTCCTACTGGTCAATGTAGAACATGTATTGAGCCAAAACTACATGACTGCTGATTCATAGGAATGAAAAACGATCAAATGAGAATTGACACATAGCGATAGATGTGGATCTGTCAGAAACAATGTATGTGGAAAAATATGTCCAAATAGTTATGAATTTCTCTTATTCTTTGGTTATCAATTTGTTGAACAATAAAAATGATGTAAAAGAAAATCTAAAAGAATATGTGAAAGAAGTTGAAAGACACCATGGGATCATAGTCTGAAGAATGATGCTAAATAACTAGTTAGAATAGAATACAGCCTGTACTGTAATCCATAAGTTAATGGCATTATTGAATATGATACGATCAAAATTAATTGATTATGGTATTTCATAATTTTTGTGGGGTGAGGTATTAAAATGATCAGTATTAAACACTTTTACATTAGAAATAGAAGAACTTCTGCAAAGGTTTGATATTAAAGAAACAACATTTTAAAGATTTCTTGTTGTCGTACTTAGTACGCTATTAAGCCAAAAGAAAATAAACTTAATCCGAGGGTTAAACATGAAGTTATGATTGGCTATTGTGGAGGAGATTGCAGAATTTGAGGAAAACATAATGGAATATATTGATATGAACAGAAATGAACAAAATCGAAGTAGGAATGTTGAATATAATACTAAGTATTATACAAATATCGTCAAATATGAATGAAGAAGAAAAAATGAAAATTAACTAACATGAAACAGAAATAATATATATAATGTAAGCCAAGGCGAAATAAATGGAACTGCAGATTAGGGTGGCATTAATTCTTAAAGAAATAAAATAGAAGACAAGACAACAAAATTTGGAAGAACAATAAAAAGACTAGCAAATTTAAAGGATTATAAACGTTATACAGCTTTCTGCCTATCAAGCGAGTCAGTGGATGTGAAGAAGGTAATATGCCGATGGAGTTTATTAATTAAAAGTAAATTAGAAATACCTGAAAAATAACAGACTTGGACAAAAATTAAATTACCGCAAAGGAAAGCAGCAATAGAAACTAAATGGATTTTTAAAATTAAAGAGGATGGGACTAAGAAGACGAGATTAGTTTCCCGAGAAATCTAAGAGCCATATGGGAAAGGTTCTGAATTTAACTATGTTCCTCTCTATAGAATATCGATTATAAGAATTTTGTTGTCTAAATCAGTACAGAACAACTGAGGTCTATAGCAAATAGACGTTCCGATGGTATTTCTTAACAATCAATCGAAAAGTGACATCTGTATTTATACTTTAAGAGTTTAAATAATAAAAAAAGGAAATTAAAAGTTAATTGTGCGCTACATAGACCCCGGAGTGTACCAAAACTTGGAATGTTAAATTTAATGAAGTCTAAATCTAGGATTACGTCGATCTAAATGTGACTTTTGCCTTTACTGCGAAGATATCCCGTAACCCCGTAATGTTTGTGAATGATACATTCGTCATGGCGACGATCAACAGAATAAACAGCTGCTAATGGAAGTAGATGAAGAATGGAAAGTCAAAATTCTAAGAAGTGTATTATCATTTCTGGTTATGTAATAAGAAGAGCAGAGAGAGGATTGAAAGTATCACTTAATTACACACAATTAATAAGCAAATTACTTAAAAAATTTAATGTGAAGTAATGTAGAGCGATGTCGGCATCCATGCAAATGGAAAAGTACAATTGAAGAAACTCCTGTAGAGTTAAAAGTTCCATACTGTCGACTTTTTACAAAAGGAGCATTAGAAATAGAAAGTTACTGTGTGGTTTTATATGTTTCATGCAGGAAATCTAACCGCTTGATATTAAAAGAAACAGAACTGTGTAGCTTTCTTGTTGTTGACAGGAGAATATACATCTACAGTTGCTACTGCGCAAGGACTAATAAACTTAAAACGTTTCTTATTGACATTTACTAGTGCTAATTGCAGTGTTGAAGATCGATAATATGAGTGCATGATAAACACATTTGAAACTCGAAGCGTGGAAAACACGTTGACATTCGTTCTCATTTTATTAGAGATTTATTATGTGCCAAAAAAGAACTCTCTATCGAAAAATATATCTGATTTGTTAACAAAGCCCCTGGGAAAACAACAATTTATAACATTTAGAGATGTTCCTTTTTATTATATATATTATTTAACATAATATAAAACCTTCATTTTTCCATTAAAAAAATATAAACAATGATAATAAAAAAGGTGTGTTGGTATAAAGAAATACAATGTTTAGAACAATGAAAATAGAAAATAAATAAGTTATAACGGACATGTGTATTTTATTTCATCATTGTTTAGAATTTAACAACAGTACTTGCCTGAATAGAGAAATTACGATATTTGGGATTGTATTTATTTGGACAAATAGAATTAGAATATGATTCTAATATATAATATATATATATATATATATATATATATATATATATATATATTCACGTGATGTAGATGAATGTGTATATGTTTTAATTATCGTTAATATTTAAACTTCTTAACGTATACTTTAATATTAATTTTAAAATGCTATTCAATGGTGACTAACATTTTATTAGTTCTAAATATTAGTACAAGACAGTAATTAACGATTGTTAATGCATTCGTTATTGTTAGTAATATGTGAACACTGTTGAATTGAGAACTTTAAATCTAAGAACACCTGGCATCAACAGATGTCGAGCTAGCGGATTCCTGGCCCTAATAGCATCATAAAATTCAGAACAATACGTAATTCACGGTTAAATTTCTCAAGGATAGCTAACATTGATTATTCCTTGAAAATTTTTATTGTAAACTGTACGACAAGATAATTAAATCGCACAATAAAGAAGTTGTTTAAGACTAGCTGGCCAGTGCAATACATTTGTAAGTCTTGCAACATTGCTTGGACTTTTTTCCTAATTAAAACCGAAATATGTGGAGATAATTAACATAAATTAATTAAAATATCAATTAGTTGCTGTGTGGTGCATCTGAGTGGTAATTGCAAACCCAGTTACAGAGAATAAAGAAATTCGTCTCTGAATATTGGTGATTGATTGTAATTATATAAGGCGAAGGTAGCTTTAACCTCAACTCTTCTATGGTCAAAATATTTAGTCGACAATTACTTTTTCATAAAATATCGTCCTTAAAAATTTTTCTCTGAAAAAATTATACATTCACCGGCATAAAAAACGAACCATCAGTTTTTAAAAGAAAACACAAAATAATATGTTGAGATAAAAATTATAGTGGAAGAACTTCTAAGCATTACCAAATAAAATTTTGAATGCGAGAGATCATCAACCATATAGAGCAGTAATAGAAATTTAATAAAAAAGAGCCTTCTCATATTAAACACCGTTTAAATAGTATTAATGAAGAATGTTTTACTTCCTTCATTAAAGCGAGAGAGTGGGAAAAAATTTCATATGTGGCGAAAAATCCTTCAAAATAGCGAAAGATCCGATCGTATTGTAAAAATTTTGATCAGAGAAAACAATGTGATTGTTAAAAATTATGTACCGTTTGGCTAAACCTTAAAGAAAAAAACAGAAGAGTTATCAGTCTTCAGATACGAGCACTTGATAATATTCTCCACGGTTATTTGAGAATAAACAAAAGCCGGTAATGGCAATACCATGTTGATTGCGCCCATCTATCATGTAATAATAACCTATGTCTCAATACTCCCAAATAACTTAACGCTAATTACGGAGTTCATGACAGGCCGTAGTATGGCTTATAATTTTTAGCTTTCGCCATTTACCGAAATCTCGGGATCAAATGGTATAAATCCCGAGATTTCGGCACTAAATGAATCTTATTTATTCTCTAATCTAAAAAGTATATACAACGAGGACATTGTTATTGAAAATGAAATTAATACGATGGAAGCTATTGATCCTAAATCTAGATACGATTTTTTACGAATGTATGAATATGCTTATTAAAGTTGGAACAAGTGTGTTTAAATCAGAGGTGATAATATAGAAAAGTGGTAAACACACAGTCACAAAACAAATTTTTTTAAAATAAAAACAAAAAATTACTATTTTGGTAAAATTCATTTATTTTGTTCCAAGCAGTCGCCTTCGGCTTCGATACAACGTTTTGCACGGTCAATTAACATGTTGAATGAATTTTTAAGTTCGTCTTTAGAGATGTCCTTCAAAATCGCTGTCGACGCTTTTAATAGCTTCGATGTCGGCATCACGCTGCCCTTTCATCGGTAAATGTAGTATGGAGAAAAGATAGAAATCCCAGGAGGCTAAATCCGGTGAATACGGTGCATGGTTGATAGTTAAAATGCTATTTGTAATTAGAAAATCTGTGATAAGTGTCGAGCAATGAGATGATGCGTTATCATGTAACAAACGCCAGCTATTATTTTCACGATATTGAGGGAGTACACGGCGAATACGCGCCAAAGGACGCTTCGTAAAACTAAGATAATGTACAGCATTGACTGTTTGACTGGTTGGTACAAACTCTTTGTGCACTATGCGTTTCGAATTATAAAACAAAACATCATTGTCTTTTTCGCTTGGATGCTTCCATTCAGAGCTTTGACGCTTGGTTTCTGGATTATATTGAAAACACCACGTCTCCTCGCCAGATACAATAGAATAGCTGAAGTTTTCGCCCTTTTCTGAGTCTTCAATCAACAACGTTGAATTCAGTTATCATGTGTGGTACAAAAATTTCACAAATCTTTGCTAGTTCCAAATGCTGTGTCAAAATACGATGAATTGAATCTTTAGAAATATTTAATTCCATTCCCGCGTATCGCAATAAGGATTTTGGCACATTTATGATAAACTCATGCACAAGTTCGATGTTACTTTCCGTAACCATAGAATTTTTTGCACCAGGAAGTTCGTACGTGATAAATACGCACCACCATAGACTTGTTTCATTAAATTAAAAGATATTTGCCCTTTGTTCAAAATTTATTTTTCGACCAATGCACACTGTTACTTTATGGACAATTTCTCTGCTTCTAATGATGCAAATGCCACATAACTTTGGTGAAAGATTTGCCTTACGGTTTTTTTAATAGATGGCGCCACTAAGGATTACTATTTTAAAAAAGTTGGGTTTCTTTACGACAGACTGTGTATATTGCTTTTGCAATCGCAATTATGTAGGGAATTTATTGAGCAGCCTATGTATGTATAAACAATTTGCCAGCTATACTTCTAAAAAAGGAAGAAATAATAAAATAATAAAAGAGCACTGCACTGCAGATTATAGAAATTTAATAAAATTTTCTCACGCGTCAGTTGGGAAACTAAAACATACATTTCCTATAGACTACGTAAATTCTAAATCTATTTCTGATACTTACAGATCGATATAACTGGACCGAAGACATTTAAATTATCTTCCAGCGTGCAATTCCATCTCATGTGTTCGAATTGGTTCTTGCACTCCGTGAGGGCGTGTTGTGCGCCCGACGCGACAACATGCATGTGATCGTGATATAAGTGACAGAGACGACTCTGTCCGGAACTCAGTCCCGGGATGAACTCGCAAGCAGGCGTTCGATCTAGACGTGTCAGTTCGTTTACCATTCCCATTCGTCTGAAAAAGAAAAAATAGAAAATAGTTGGCGCTGCATCTTCATGAGTTTCATTAATATGTGTCTATTGCTATTACCGGTGCTAATTATGTATGTAGATACGGGCGCTGACAAATGAGCGGTACCAAATTAAAAAGACGTGACAGTCTCTAATGATGAGAACAACATTTTAAATAAACTAGACACATATGCATAACCGTATATAGGTGTTGGATTAAGATATGAATTATAGAGGAAATGATTAAGGTCATGCAACTTAACGTAACAAACCTGTTAACAGAGAGTATAAGCAAATAATAATTTATATATCAAGAGAAAAATAGAATAATCGATTGTTACTAATTGTCGTGTTAAGGTCTGAAATCTTTTAATAGATTAAAATATAATAACGCATTGTTATTTTAGGAAATTTCTAATTTTTCTCATTTTTTTCCTGTTATTTCTTCGGTAGTAATAATATTTTTATGCTGTTCCGTTTATCTTAAATAAATTTCATATAACAAAGAGATAAGAGTGTATATAAATTAAAATACGATGGCTGATCAGTAATTGGTGAGCCTAACGAAACAGGGCAGCACTAATAAAAAATATTTGTTTTTTAATTTAGCAATCGTTTGCGTTTAAATGAAGCTGTGTGCATTTTAGACATGATTAAATGATATGGTGTTAGATGACTTATCGAATAAAATTATACGAAATAGCAGAGGGGAGGCTCTACGCATTTGGTATAGGTCAATGGTATCGATTTTGCATAAAGACGTGATTGACAGCTTCTAATATACATTATTTCACTACCTCCCTTCTAGATTTTATATTACTGCACTGATGATAAATAGTGATAGACAGTAGCCTTGGGGATGCCCTTTACAAGATCGGACGAAACATTGGTTGGTTAAACAGCAGTCAGAGACGCGGTTCTAGTCTGGAAGCCTTGTAGAACCTATTATAACTCTCTGTAGAGTTTTTTCTTAATTACGTCTAGTCTACTACAAAATTTAAGAACTCAAGATCTTGAAATTAACCAGTGTGTTCTATACTAAATAAACTCATACACTACCAAATTTATTACTACTTTGAAGATAAGCTCTATGTTCTGAACAGAAAATCATTTTGAAACTCTGACAAAAGGATTAAATTAAACAAAACAACCATGATGTAACTATATACTAGTTTTATGCCACTTATTTCTATAAAAACAGAAAGTATGTTGCGTTTTAGCTACGTTTTCTGTTCAAAATAAATTAGAACAATCGAACACAAGATATATCAATTTATTTGATATCGTTGTGATATACTTTCAGTTTGAACAGATGTATAGAATAGTGTTTATAAAATAATAGTAAGTATAAATCTTTAAGAAATAGTATTAGAAATATTGATTGAACTTTTGGTGAAATATTTTAACTAGAAAATATGGTTAATAATTAAAAAACTTGGAGTAGTTAAATATATTTATTTTTCACTCTGTATGTACATTTCGCTTTGTCGCATCGTCAGTAGCATACAGAAGTATACTAAACATCGTATAAATCTTTAAGAAATAGTATTATAAATATTAATTGCACTTTTGGTGAAATATTTTAATTAAAAAATATGATTAATAATTAAAAAACTTGGAGAATTTAAATATATTTATTTTTCACTCTATTTGTATGTACAGTTTGCTCTGCCGCATCGTCAGTAGCATACAGAAGTATGCTAAACATCGTCATCAGCTCAGTTTAGTTTACTTTTGTAGTTTCCTGACGATATTACAATGGAAAATGTGCACATAGAAGTGTATTTAAAAAATGTATTTTGTGAAACTATAGTAAGTGAAAGATTCAAATGTTAATAGCTTTACACATCGTATATGTAATGCAAAAATGAATTTAAGTCATAAAGTGTGTTATGGAAACAGTTATTAAATGAAAATCCACGGTAGGTTATTAACTTATGATGTCAAACTGGAAAATTCTAATTCAATCATTTTATATATCGTATAATGCAGAAATTTTGGAAAAAATTTCTGTTCTTCGCGCAGGCCTCGAATCCGCCATTTCGTTCTCTCCGGGATGTCGTCACCATTAGACTATGAAGACATTGATTTCGAAACCTTCTAATATGTCCTAAATTGCATTATGGAAACACTTATTAAATGAAAATCTACGGTAAATTAATTGCATATAATTATGGGCTTTTACGATGTTAAACTGAAAAACTCTAAAAATTTCTGTTCTCCGCGCGAGACTCGAACTCGCGTTCTCATTTTCCCCAGGAATGTGCCATCACCAGTAGACCATGGAGTCAGTAAATTCGAATCTTTCTAATATGTCATAAATTGCATAATGCATAGCGACATTATTTTATGGTATAAACATAAAATTTCATATAATTATAATCACTAGTTCTTTAACCAATGAAGATCAGAATAGCCGGGACGAAAATGTTGAAGAAAATCGTGATTAAATTTCTTACAAAGCAAGAAAAAAGTCGAGAAATCAATCACGAAGAGATGTAACTGTTAACAAAGACTCTACATCTCGTTGTCTATTGCTTAAAACTGGTCAAGTGAATTTAAAAGGGTCACAGAAAATAGTGAAAACGATCCTCGAAAAGGCGGCCCAGTTACTGCCGCTACGGAAAAAATATTGAAAAACTTGGAAAATGTCTTAATAGAGGGTAGAATATTAGCAGAAGTGACTTATCTATACGGTGGGGCCATACACACATTCTTCACGACGTTCTTAACATTTCAAAAGTGCATGGGGAATGCTCACTGCAGATGAGAAACAAGAGCGAGTTGAATGCTGTAGAGAACTTTTAGAATTACGTAATGAAGATTCATTAAGTATTTTCGACCAAATTATTACTGGAGATGAAATGTAAGTTCATCACTATGACCCTGAAAGTAAGCAGGGGTCCATGGAATTATTAAGTAGCAGAATTAAGAAGAATTAAGAAGAATGCGGACACCAAAGAAATTCAAAGTCACTCCGTCTACCGGAAAGGTCATGGCCACTTCTACTTTGAATATATGATAGTATTACATTTAGATATTTACTTAAATAGAAAAGCAGTAAATGTGTGCTCCGAATTAGCATACAATAAGGTACATTTATCAAAACTCCGAAATAATATGTTAAAATAAACTACATATTATTACGTTGAAAAAATTTTGTTGATCGAGTGCGAAACCATAAACGTAGCGTATTTTAATAAAATGCCGAAACTATCAAGAGAACCTCGATATAAAGTTGTTTTTTTTAGCAATGTAAAAATACAATATAAAGTTGCAATTGGTTTAAGAAGAGTTTAAAATGGATACGCTACAAAATAAATGAAAATAAGGGCAATTTAACAAGGGTAATGAAGGAGAAAAAAATTAATTAAATTAAAGCTTATTTTCTGGAAACGTCAAACTCGATACTGTCATAACTAATGCGTGAGTTCCAGTAAGTGATAAGGATAACAGTACAATTCCTACACCACAGGTTATTGAAAAGAAAGTATGTCCATAGATCCACAAATAATATCGTATTTACAAATTTAAGCCAGCTGACCTGCCATATGTAATATTTGTGGAATGCAAAATAAGTCAAATTGGTAAGTCAAATTAAAGTTACAGTCTAAGGAAGGAAAAAAAGCAATAATTGTAGATAATACATAGAAGTGAAATTGTAGCACATGAACATTCATTTGAATTAATTTTTGATTAAATAAATAACTGTAAAGAATATGGACAAAGGAAATATTATTCTTTTTTACTTTGAAGACACTTTTTAAAAGCCGAATTCAAAATTGAAAAAAATATAATAAATACTATCTCTCTTTATCGATACGTTGTATTATCTCAAATACTAAATTTATATTATTTATTATTTATATTTATTATTATAACATACAATTTCATATTTAGAGAATATTTAAGTCTCCATTGACGTGAAAGTTCCAACAAGATTCATCCTACTAAAAATTAATGACGTATCGGTAAAGAAAAAACGTATCAACTATTAAGTTAATCAGTTGGTTGGAAATATAATTGCACATCTTTGGCATTCGTCGAAGAATAGATAACTAGGATACGGGCAATTAAGCACGAGTTGCTAAGAAGAGTCGTGGCGCTACTGACCAGAGGCTAATATATGTATTTCTTTTTAACATAAAGGAATAATTTAGATTAGCATATGGAACACATCAAATTAGATGAGACAACATTATTCGCATTATTATATTATATAACAATACAATAAATAATAATTATTGTTATTAAAATGGTTTTTATTACTAATATGCTTATTAGTAAATATGTATATGCATTGTCGGTCGATACACGGATATATAAAACTAAAATATGTCAACATAACATAAACTAATACTACTAAGCGTAATGAAATTATGGTGGTACTAACTTTGTATTGCGAGAATGTATCCATAAACTGATCATATATTCAAAATTATTAGGACTGAAGATTACATATATTCATTTACATTGCCTAGTTATGCTTATACCATTTATGTATGAAATATGTATGATCTTGTTAGCTTTTATTTACATATATTCCCACTCTACATTAGGAAGGCACTATAAATCTTATAATTACATACGTTAGTAACATACATATGTTCAAGCTATCTTGTACTGCCCGTGTACAGTATGAAGGGGTAAAGATACAGTGCAAATTCCAAACTAAGCAGAAGAGAACATATGCAAGGTCCCACATATGTAAAATAAGAACCCTTCATGGGGAAAAGTCCAGGAAAGCAAGAATGAAACTCCCGGAAAAAATATAACTGAAATCTGACGGAGAGATTCGATCAAGCAAATGCGAAGAGACCGAGAAACTCCATAGAGATATAAAGGTCACAATGGATATGGGAAGGTCGCAGTGGAATAGGCTCTGTATTAGAACATACAAGTTTCGCAAATAAATTCCAATTTTCTCGCTGGAATATTAAGAGCTTTTAGATATACAATATAATCTAGGCAGAGTCAAAGCGCTTTCTCTAAAAAAATTCTACAAGTTTTTATTCATAGTAAGTATATACTATCTCTGAATTCGCAACTGAATTCTATATGTAAATAAGGTATATACAATATATAACCACAGTAGTTTTTTAGCATATCAAGAGAAACAACACGAGAAAAATGGTTATATGTTAACAAAAAAATCCCTTTTTTCCTCTATTGATAAATTTCAAATGTATTCTAAACATTTCATGTTTTTATAAATTTTAAATGCGATATTGGCCAAATCTCTTTTACGAAGTGATCTATCTTGTACGGACCCGTATAACTCGTTCTTAACATAGCTAAAATATATCAATTTAATTCTATTGTCATTTCAACATTGATAGTTCACGCTACACCATTCATCCATACGTCTGACTTTGTAAATCAGTTACCTTATAGCACTTGCTATAAGGAAAGTATTGTCTGAGAATACAGTTAAGACAGGTCTTTACTTTGAAAATAATTTGTGTACTAGTAAATACGAATTCTCCATTTGTAGTTAAAATTCGATGGCACTTTTAATTTTTTTCTATTGTAAAGCATATACTAAAACTAATTACTATCCAAATAGAAATTTAGCATTTTCTGCTATTCAATATCACAAATAACCTAAAGGAATAACATATCGAAGTGCATAAATTATTTTAATATGGGCTAACATTTATGAAAATTAACATAATTTACAACGTAATAAATAATATTGTACGCACTAAAAATCTATTTTTCAGTTTGTTATTCCAATATGCTTTTTTGGTTACAAATGAAGCCATTCCGAGACGTTTGTATTGCAGATCTAAACTGGTTTTGAATAAATGCATTAGTTTGTCATTGTTGTATGTCGCTTATATTAAATCACAGGTTCTTTTTTACATAATTTCTTAATGCGGACCCGGAAACATGTTTTGAATTCCTTCGAAGTGCATCTCTGTCTTTTACGTTTTTTTTCATTTTTATTAAATGTTTAACAGTGTTTCAAATATCCATTCGTAGTAAATTAAAAGAAGCACTTATGTACATACGTAAAATATAAATCATGTTTTTTTTTTTGGTACCAAATGAAAAATTAATCATCATACAAGTATATGAGGTATTAATACATTGCTTCATAATTCATCTAAATTAAATTTAATTACACATTACAATTTTTTACTAAATATATAAAGAAATTAAATTTTTTAAATATGACTTTTAATATAGGCAGTCAATTTAGAATTCAGAGTATTATTATTACAAATATTCAATCATTTAATAATTATTATTTTGATCTGGCATGTCATTTGCATTGGAGTCACTATACTATGTGGTGCTTTAGTCGTTATTTATGAATATGAATATTGAATTTAATCTCTCTATCATATTTCTTTTTCAAAGTTATTTATTTTTTCTTTTAACCGGTAATACATCGACTTTATACATGGGTTTTCTCTTAAGTTTTGCATATAAAACAGCTTTTAAAGATTTCATTCTTTTTCGAAATATTCTTCACGAAGATTATTGCACTTTTGCATGCGTTCGAACCAATTCTGCAAGCAGTTGTTCCACTCGTTTGTTGGTACAGTCGCAATTGTGTTTTTGAAGGCATCGACTGCTCATTCTGACGACTGGAGCCTTTGACCACGCAGTCCGCTCTTGATGAAGATAAAGAAATCGTTGGGTCTTAGGTCCAGACTGTACGGAAACTGATCCAACAATTCGAAGTTTTGTTGCGTTAAAAATTTAATTGTCTTGCGTGCTGTGTGTGAACTTGCATTGCTTTGGTGGAGAATTATTTGTCGTTCGGTGTTGGTTTTTCGAAACTTGTGATGACTTGCGGCAAGCAAATGGTTGTATACTAATCGGCAGTAATAGCTTTTTGATCATGTAGAGGAATTGTTGCTACATAACCTGCTTTCGAGACAAATGTCGCGCCATCTTTTTGGAGACACTTCGAGAACGGATAATTTTTTGTCGACTTTTCTACACCCAAGCAGACGACTGGTCTTTATTTTCTGGCTCGTATGAGTAAATCCAAGATTCATCACCACTGACAATGTTGTACACGTTTCTAGAGTTTCCGGCGTTGAAGTAGAGACTTTGACACCAATTCACCCAGGTGCTTTATGTTCTTCGGTCAACAGATGCGGTATCCAATGGGAAACTAATTTTTTTACACACAATTGTTTATGCAAATTTTTTTAATTCGAAATCAATCACACAACATTTATAAATTAACAAAATTATACCGTCTTTTGTGCGTTTGTACCTATGTTTAAATATATAATAATATGCAATAATAATGGTAATAAATTTTAATTGAGTATATACTTTATACATGATTAACCATTTTCTGTGCCTATTAAAACCGACATATTGAATAAGTTGAAAGTAATGCTTCATTTCAATATGTTTTCTTTGAGTCCACACTTCTATAACATTGAGCGTAAAATAATATTAGGTAGTCTTAGGATTGGAGACCAAATCCCATTGCGATATCTTTAAGTTCGTCGTTATCAAAATAATCAACAAAAATAACTAGATAAACACAACAAATAATATGAAAGAAGATGGTGAACCGTGCAATAGTGCTGGTAATATTATTCCATTTAAACTGTTTCACAGAATCCGATAACATTGCACACCAGTAAATAAAAAGTTATATACATTATTTCGATAAATAGAAAGAAATACATATAGTTTCAAAGGTGCCTGTGCTATCTTCTAATGTGGGAATAGGCAATGCATTGCTGTTATCCTCAAAATTATTAATAATATCATATACAAAGGGTACTAGGAAAGTTTTACAATATGACGCAACAATGAATCGTAGGAAGCTGCTTGTTGCTGCATGTTGAGACATGTTCATACGTGTACAGTAGCCGCCGCGCCATATCGATGGGCTCAGTTATTCATTAGCAGTGAGAGTGTAAAGTGCTTGCGATGGCATCGTGGTCACGAAATGAGATAAGAGCAGTTTTGCTGAGAGGTCGGGAAGGCCACGAACGCCGGTTACGGAAGAAAACGTTACTACTGTGAGGAAAATGCTTAACGAGGACAGGCGAGTGACCTACCAACAGACAGAGGGTACTTTAGCCCTGCACCCTGCACCAGCAATTCGATCGATTCTGCATGATAATTTGCACGTGAAGAAACTTTGTTCACTCTGGGTGCGGTATCGACTGACTGAAGAGCAGATGACACGACGTGTGACTTGGTGTCGGGAGATGCTAAAAAAGTTTAATAAGAGAAACGTCGGTATGTGAACAACATCGTGACAGGTGACGAGACTTGACTGTACTATTACGATGTGCCGACCAACGCTCAAAACAAAGATTGGGTTTTTGATGATAAGGACACAGCCGTAGTTGTCAGAAAACCCCGATCTGTAAAGAAGAAAATGATAACTATATTTCTCAAATCGAGTGGAATTGTGAAATGCGTCGTTTTGGACACACAGCTAGGTGGTATACTGGACAGTGTCTGCCTTAAATGCATTGGATCTATGAAGAACTTGCGTCCAAAATCAAGAAAGGACAATTGGTTCCTCCATCACGATAATGCTCCAGCTCACCGCGCCAAAGCCTGCACCGAATATTTGACCACGACAGGATTGAAACTTCTCGAGCACCCTCCCTACAGTCTAGATCTTGCTGCTTGCGACTTTGCACTGTTCTCACACATGTGAAAATGTAGCTAAAAGGGAGGCGGTTTTCCAGCGATGAGGACCTTCTGCGGGCTCGGGACAACGAGTGTGCTTTACTCCCTAGTGAAACTTGACAGAACTGTTTTAAACATTGGTTTCGGAGAATGGACAGGTGTATTGAGTGTAGAGGAAATTATTTTGAAAAAATTAAATAAACAAAGCCGTATTGCAAAACTTTCCTAGTACCCTTTGTATAGCATAATTTCAGCAACAAAATGTAAATATGTAAAATTTTTTTAATTTATTTGTTGCTTAACATAGAAATTGATCATTCTTTCTCTGTCAGAAGTACAAATAATATTAACATTTTAAAGTTATAAATATACCTGCAAATACAGTCTAATTTATTATGTTGTTCAATTTTTTATTTGAGAACAGCCGATTGTGTTTAGTCTGGTTGCTTATAGGCCAGTTTATATAAGATATTTGAATTTGATGGAGCCTATAGGTAAATTCCAGTTTATATAAGATAAAACACGGCGAAGAAATTATTTAGTACCGTTGCAAACCAAGATGTGCACTGTGCACTTTGAAATTAATAAAGAATAATTTAATCAAATATATAAAGAAAGAATAAACAGAGTAGGTTACGATAGGTGCGGTTAAAATGCGCTTCTGCATCATAACTATTGTATTATATATTTGTATAATATGTATACATATATTATATTATCTTCTCATTTCAAGGACAGCCGGTACATTACACATCACTCAATAATAGTACGATGTTAAGCATTATTTACTTTGCTTACAGTTTCAATTGCTTTCTATGATTAATTGAGCTTCATCATTATGGCAGTGAAATGAAATACAAATTTTAAACTTGCATGTAAATGTTTTTATTACAAAACACGAATTCTTTTTTGTATTAAATATACATATACGATATAAGAGTAACTTTTGTTTCTTATTTCATAGCTAATTTTGATTTACTTTACTGTTTATTTAGATTTATACCTGATATAAGTTTCAATAGATAAATTTTAAATATTAATGCTAGTTAATAATAATAGCCTGAAATTAATTCTTATAGGTTCTGTTAAACAAATGAACTAAATTTATATAGTTTCCAGTAGTATTACCCAACGTGTGGAAGTTGCTGCGAAGGTTATATAAATTGTCGATATATGTAAATGAGTGAAATTTTCAGATCGGAATTTGTCATAAGTAACTGTAGAATATAAATATGTAGAACTGTTGTAATTAATGCGCTATAAATATGTAATTATTGGACCTTTGGGAATTATAAAAAATGAGCGCCGTTAACGTAATAATATTCTATTACGTAAATATTTATCGTTTTCATTCAATATAAATTTTGAATATTAAAACCGATAATTATACCTGTAATGATTAAAGTATACTTAGGTTTCAACAGACGATATTTTAGATAGGGAATACAATAAAGATAAAATTGAATTTTACTTTCCAATAATATCTACGAGGTGTGGCAATTATATAACGAGATTGTTTCGAGAAATGTTATTTATTGCAAATAAACTTATATTTAACTTTTATCCCCTTCAACATACTCTCCTCCCCTATCTATACACCGCTGTATACGTGTCTTCTATTGTTCAAAACAATGCTGTAGTTCATCAGTTGTCGGCCTCTTCAACAACTCTGCCGTTTTTGCTTTTACATGTTCAACAAAATGAACATGTGTGCCGTTCAATGCACTTTTCACTTTTGGGAACAGGTAGAAGTCACAAGGTGCGAAATTTGGCGAATACGGAGGATAATCAAGCACAGCAATGCGTTTGTCTGCTTAATAATGCTTCGAAGATAAAGCACTGTGAGCTGGTGTGTTGTCCTGGTGCAGAATCCATGAGTCGTTCTTCCACAAATCCGGTCTTTTCTTAATTACTCCTTCCTTCAGCTCGATTAGGACCTCTTTGTAGTATTTCTAAAGCATTGCCTTCAATTGGTCATCCGTGCTTTTTTATGTCCTGGCGATCTGGCGGCCTTTCAGTGCATTGAGGCTGTGTTTTCGGGTAATACTGGAAAATTCAAATTTTATCATATGTAATGATTTTTGTGAGCAAGTCTGGTTCTTCTGTGAGTCGTTTTATGATGTCAGAGCAAATGTTCATTAGATTGTCTTCTTGTTCCTGAGTGAAGTTTTTCGGTACCATTTTTGCACAAACTTTTGTCACGATTAATTCATGCAAAATTTGCCTTACTCTTTCTTTGTTAATGTTTATCACATCGGCAATCATCCGAATGCTCAGGCGTTGGTGTTTCCGTACAATTTCATTCATCATCTTCGACATCTTTCCGATCTTCAGAAAACCGTTTATGTTATTCAAAAACTCACGCACGTGACATAACGTTATCACTAAACACCTCCTTTAATATTTGCAAACATTTTATTGGCGATTCTTTTAATTTGACAAGGAATTTCAGGTTAATTCGCTGCTCGATTTTTATGTCAACCATTATAACGATACTACTAAGTAACAGCGTCCTCTACAAGTAAAGCCCGAAAGTAAACTAAAGCAGACAAGCAGACGAAACTTCGGATTGTTGCTTGATAGGTATCAAGGTCAATGACATTCCAATTACAGCCTCACCCAATGCGGCTAAGCGATGGAAGGAGCGCAGTGTTGTTATTTAATTACCATACTTCGTAGTTCAATGTATGTATTAATTACATTATAAGTAAAAATAAAATGTATGAAGTTTTAAATTTGTAGTAACTGCCATGAATAAAAGAATTTAAAAATAAATATTTTTCATTTTTGCACTGGCCGCAGTTCGTCGTTCTGAAAATATTTTTCCCAAAGGTTTCTTTAAATATATTATAGAAAAAATATATTCATTAGAAACTGACGAAGTGCATCTTGATCTATTGCAGTAATGTTTTAATGCAAGTGTCGTTTGCACACTGTATATTTGTTTCACATAATTCTTAAAGAAATTGTATACTAGTCTTAAACTACCCGGAAAAAAAGTACCTGCATGCGTTTACTACACCCTCCCTTGTCTATGGCATAAGAGATCAAAGAGAGATGAGTTATGGGTAGGGCCCATATCAGTGTTCAACACTTGCACATGGCTCCTGTTCTTCAAAGTGTACATTCGTCAGTTTCTTATGAATTTTTTTCGGGATAGTTTAAAGCTAGAATACAATTTCTTCAAGGATTATGTGAAACAAATATACAGTGTGCGTTTTGGTTTTCGACGGTACAGATCGTGTACGGAATTTGTTCCGTCCGGGTTTTTGCCGTGGTTTCCAGGTGCCACAATGTTTAATTATCGGCTGATGGTGATAACTTAGTTGTAAAAATACGTATACAGTATATATCAACTTTAAGTAATACAATCAAGTAGATCATTGGTAGTAATCACACTCAATTACTACAAATAATCTGTTGTAATATAATTCAGTCTTGAAAAATTCTGTTCTCGTCCAATTTTTTTTGCCCATATCTTTACAATTATTCCTATATGGTACATACACATTTCAATTAATAGTTTCAATGTTCTTTATTGAGGTAAAGGGAAAAGAGAAAACTACTTGAAGATAGTACTTTTAAAGCTGCAACTAAAAGTTAGTGGTGGGTATAAACCTAGTACGAAAGAGTCCATAGTACATACAATACTAGGATATGAATACTAAATAAATTTGTTAATTTTTGAAGTTACGTAAGTAATCATTACTTTTTCTTAGCAAAAGAAGTTAATTATTTATGTTTTGATGTATTATTTAAAGTAAAAGCTGGAGAATAAATTTTGCAAACAACGAAGTAAATGGTAAAACAATAACGCGAAGTCAGAACTATATAGTGAATACATCCTAATCAAGATTCAACTATTTTTTCAAGTGACCAGAGGTATGCATGACCCTACTTTGTCATAGTGGATCACAATATCTTTTTCGTAAGTTCTGGTCATTTTTCTTGAATCTCATTGTTCAGTCTGAGTAATTGTTGAATATATATTGAATATATATACTTCATTATCTTATCTATTTCGAATAAGCAAATAGATTAAAAAATATCTCATTGCGTTAAATAAATTTCTCGACGATCTCTATCAATTATTATTGCTCTGATATCATCTTCATCAACTTCAAATATATAATAAGAGCGTTTTCCAAATGTCAGTGAAAAATTATTTGAACAAAATTTCTTTAATAGCGCATAACTTTGTGTGATCTTACTATGCATTTTTTCTTTCCAGACAAAAAAAGAAAACAAGATATGTCAAAAACAGCTAATGAAATTTACTCAAACTATCGATACATTTTTTTTAGTTAATGACAATCTAAATTCAATCTATACAAATAGATCTATAAAAATAGTAACAGTATAAGTTTAGCAATGGAATACGCAACTAATATGCTAAAAAATTTAAACTAAATCTATCAGTGAAATTTGCTATTATTTAGTTGCAAACTCAATAAAAAACTGAAAAAAAAGCATGCTAAATTGGTTTGATCACGTATGTATCATGACCATACTAATATGCTTATTTGTTTGCATAAGATACTACGTTTATATTGTATGTTGAACATAATTTTAGTTTGATTAGATATTAATTTAGATCGTGTAATGTGTGACGAAATTTCAAATAAAATCCGATTAAGTACGCAAGGAACTAAAAAATTTTTTCCTAACCTTCAATCTCTTTATGTAGAGTAATATCCTTTAACTTCAACACATATTGTCACCTGTCCTCCAACTTTTTTATTCTATCAGAAGAAAATTATTTCTGTTGATGTTTACGATCTATCTTCCCTTTTAATCGGTTATCGTCTACAAAATGATGTCCAAGGTGCTTTTCCAAATTTAAAGTCAAACGAAGCCAAACACGAATTATATGGTCGGTGGTCCAAGTGAAAGAAGTTACATTCATGAAAGATGTGTTGGGTTGGCTGCATGTGGATTCGCGCATTTCCATGACCAAGAATGGCTTTGTGTTACCGTAGACAACTGTTTTTAATGTAGTCGCTTTTGACGCATATCTGACAAAATAACTTCTAGTTGATCAGAAAAGATAGTGACTATAACCTTTACAGCTAGAGGGAACTCATAATTTTGCTTTGCAACTAGGTGATTTAGTTAAATCATGTCGGCTCTCAAAAGTCGGCATTTGCTTTAAAAAATGTCAAATTGTTCTGACAAAGTTTTCAAGTAGTCTTTGTTCAGACGTCGTCAATTTTGAAAGTCACCTTGCTGAAACTTTACTCATGCCTAGTTGATCGAACGTAATATAACTAATGGCCCAGCAATGCTCTCTGTAATTAATGTTAATAAGTTGTTGGCGAATGTGAAGATGAATAATTATTACTGTTAAGACGTTTGGTTCAGACATATTTAGTGTTTAAGAAGTGGTAGAGAATCATTGTTTCAACTTTCATGTTAAGGCTAGCGTTCGAAGGCTTCCCGCTTCCTGGATCATCTTCAATAGATTCTCTGCCCCACCAATATTATTTTGACCAATATTTTACATTAAGATATAGCGGAGCCACGTTCCCATAATAATCATTAGTTTGTAAATAGTTTTAGAAAACTATTCTGTTTCTTTGTCAAAAATTCATTTTTAGTTGCGAAACACTTTACATAGCACAAAATAATGAACGAATAGAAGCTAATTTTAATAAATAAAGAAAAAAATATTGTCGCTATTGAACGTTATTAGGCAATGCGCAATTAGTTGTTTTTATCATTGTTGAGCAGATATTTTTTCTAGTTCACTTCGTATTATATATGCATGTGTTCGTGTACCTCTTCCTATGCTGTTCAGTACAATATACGTTTCCTGTTAATCTTGTATAATAACACATATAACACTTTCCGCTATGTGTATAGACAATGATTCTACAGAAGTCTTTTTACAGATGTTTGTACAAACAGTAAATTAGGTTAGTTGTCGACCATTGATTTTAACATTTCCGACAAGTAGTGTCATTAACGGTGTTGTTAATATCTAGAGCGTTGCTTCTGTGATTAAAAGTTTAATAGTTCTTCCAACGAATTTAATGTATTTTCTATGAAAAATCAATTACCCAAAATATTCGATTGAAAGTGATTATTGAAATTCTAGTTTGAGTTATTATTGGATTAGGCATTCTCTATAATTCGTTAATTATGTTAAAAGAATTATATTGAACATATGAATGAGGAAAATTGTGAATAGAGAGTACAATATTCTAAAATGTCGTTATTCGATTTTATTATTGATTGTTGACGAATAGGTCTTAAGATGCCGTGTGCTAGAAGATGAGAGCATTGTCAGAAAGAAACGATGCCACTGATGAAAAAAAGTTTATCGCGTAGATTGAAGGTATAAAAACTAATGTTTCATAAATTTAATCAATTAGTAATTGTTCAATTATATATAATAATTTAATCTACTGGCATAATTAATCTTAACGTCTTTTTTTTACATTAGGATTGAGTAACTTTGTAGTGTTCGTTTTCCAAACATCTTTTCACCCTTCTCTGTCCCATTTCCTGATTTTACGCTTTGCTTCTTCACCGGTCGGAAGTCAAAATCGTAATTGCTTCTTTCTTAACTATTTCTATTTTTACATCTTTGAGTACTTCTTTTTCTTCCAGAAATGCGTTCTTTACCATGTAGAGAAATATTCCTGTTATCTCTGTACATTTTATTATTTACTTTTCTAAGTTTACGTCTTGTGTCTTATTTTATTGTTTTATATGACGTGTCTTCTCGTTCCCGGTCAATATCACTGTCTTCAGTTTTTTATTGTTTGTTTTCATTTGGGCAGTTTCTTGTAGTTACATAAAGAATGTTTCAAATTGCGCGGTTTTTTTAAGAATAAATAAAATATAGATGGCGCACTGAATTTGTGAGGGTATGTGGGCATTTAAAAAGTGTGATGTATGACATTCATAAAAATGGCTTCGTACACGGTACAACAACATGTTCAAATTGCTGAATTATTTTATGAAAATCAGCGTTCTGTGAAGAGTTTTTAGAAAATTACGTGAATTTTATGGTTTACATAATCGTCCATCTGAAAGCACTAGTGGTCGAATTATTAAAAAATTTCAAGAGACCGTTTCCGTGAAAGATCCAAAAAGTGAAAAATATAGTCGTAGTGGTCGTTCACAAGAAAATATTGATTTGGTTCGTGAAAGTGTTGTTGAAGATCCTGAAATGTCCATTAGACGACGTCCACGACAACTTGGACTTAGTGAATCAACAGCATGGCGTATTTTACACAAGGATTTAGCTCTGAAGGCATATAAGGTTCAAATAACACAGGAACTGAAGCCACTAGATCACTTAAAACGTCGTTCGTTTGTCAATTTCATCCATGAACAACCAGCTAAAGTAACAAAAAACTTAAGTCACTTTAACATGCAGGCAATTATCGGTCGTGACCGTATTTCCATTTTGTCAATGTAGTTCATTTTAGTTTAAGTAAAAATAATTTTTTAAAATCTTGTGAAACAAACACACAGTGTACATCTTGGCTCTGAGCGGTGTAGATCGAGTACGGAGTTTGTTTTTCGTACAGGGTTTTTTCGTCGTGTTTTACCAGATGTGACACTTTGAAATTGTCTGCTGATCATGACAACTTTGTTGTTGAAATACGTATACAGAATTACAAAAGTTAATGTGGAAAGGGGTTAAATATCAACCTTAGTGATTAAAAAAAATACAATTATGCCAGTTACAGGGACTCAGTTACATGAACTCTATTACGTGGACTCTACATGGACCCTCTACGTTGTTAATGGAGAGTCCGAAAGAATTATTATATTACATATGGCATTGGTTGCCGAATTACAAAAGTTTATGTGGAAATTTCGCTATATTCTGCAATAAAATTTGTGCTGTGTACGGTGAAGGTGTGGTTCGCCCGCTTTCGTTCTGGAAATTTCAATGTGAAAGATGAGTCACGCTCCGGTCGTCCAATCACTGAAAAATCTGATGAAATTCTTGAAAAAGTCCAACAAGATAAGCAATTGTCGATATTGGCATGGAGCTAGGCATTGACCACAAAACTGTTTTGAACCATTTACACAAAGCTGGTTACAAAAAAACGTATGCCTCATGAGTTGAGCGTGAAAAACATGATGGACCGAATTAACATCTGCGATGCTCAAACGGAATGAAATCGAGCCGTTTCTGAAACGTTTAATAACCGGAGATGTGGATTACGTACGATAATCGGAAGCGTAAAAGATCGTGGATAAAGGATGGTGAGCCGTATTCGCTATGTATGTATGGTGGGACCGTCCAAACTGTTAATGAGAGATTACCCAGGCGATTGAAAGAAAACGGCCCGAATTGATTAATAGGAAAGGTGTTGTCTATGACAACGCCCGACCACACACTTCTTTGATGACCCGTCAAAAATTGAGAGAGTTTGGTTGGGAAGTTTTGATGCAATTACAGTCCGGATATAGCAGACTATCATCTGTTTCGATCTCTGCAGAACTCTCTCAATGGAATTAAGTTGGTTTCAAAGAAGCCTGTGAAAACTACTTGATTCAGTTTTTCGATCTGAAACCACAGAAGTTTTTCACCGATGGGATCATGGATCTACCAAAAAAATGGCGAAACATTGTCGATAATAATGGAGCATATTCGGTTTATGAATTCGTACGCGCCATGCGGGGACCAGTTGAATTTTACTGAAAAAACGCCACGAACTTTTTCCCAGACCCAATATTAATTGATAATTAAAAGGAATCAAGTTTCCAAAGGTGGAGGATTTTATGCACGTGATTGTATCTTATTGTACTATGACTATCCCAGCAATTTGATACATTTAATTTAGTTTTCTATAATCCAACTCACTTATAAGACCGAATGTCTTCTTAAGGAAAACTAATTTATTCCATCCAAACTTAAGACTTGATCCTTCAAGATGAACTTACTAATGTCACATGCAATTGCGAACAGACCGAAGAATATAATTTTTTCCTAATTTTCATCTTAAACGTAATCGTACACACAACAAAAAGACAGAATCAAAGAATGTGGCAGCATAAACATGAACGGGATGATCAAATACGAAACAATTTACGAATGAAAAATCAATAATTACTCTTTAACAAACAATATTTATGTATATCCACCACTTTCATACATAATATTAAACCTATAACTAGAAAACGAGAGGATGCTACCCATTTCAAAAGATAATAATATACTCAATGACATTAGAAGTGTTACACCTAGAAGGAATAGTTTCCTGGATGTGATTTTTTGGTAATGTGATAAGCTTAAGTCAAGAATGAAACGATCAGATTTCCAAGAAATTTTATTAACATTAATTTGAAAAAAAATCAATAATGTGTTTGGCGACCCCGTAGCTGTAGACACTCCTGTACACGTCTAGGCATCGACAAAATAAGATGGTCGATGTCTGCTTGTGGCACCTCGTTCCAAGCAACTTGAACTTGGTGGATTAACTGTGCCAGAGTTTGTGGAGGATGGTTCAAATTGATCAGTCTTCTCCCCATTATGTCCCACACATGTTCGATGGGATTTAAATCCGGTGAACGGGGTGGCCACGGCAAAACATTAACGCCAGCTTCTCGTAGAAAGTCCATAGTACGACGAGCAATATGTGGACGCGCGTTGTCTTGCTGAAAAAGGACGTGTGGACGGCCATCTAGATAAGGCAATAAAGTGGTTTGTAGGACGTCATCAACATAACGCGCAGCTGTGCAGAAGGTCGCATTGTCAGTATGCGAACATTATATCGCCGCATTCGAGCTTTTGGACTTACTTCATACCGTCCACGATTAGTCCTTCCTTTGACTGCAGAACATCGTCGTCAACGTTTGGACTGGCATAATGTCGTATTCAGCGACGAATCGCGATTCTGCCTAGGCATGCATGATGGCCGTCAGAGGGTAAGACGCCGTCGTGGAGAGCGACGTGATATTGGATTTGCTATTGAGAGGCATGTGCACAGGACTGTTGGAGTAATGGTTTGGGGGGCTATTGCATATGGAAGCCGATCACCTCTTCTGTTTATTCGGGGCAGTATGACAGCTGCGCGTTATGTTGATGACGTCCTACAAACCACTTTATTGCCTTATCTAGATGGCCGTCCACACGTCCTTTTTCAGCAAGACAACGCGCGTCCACATATTGCTCGTCGTACTATGGACTTTCTACGAGAAGCTGGCGTTAATGTTTTGCCGTGGCCACCCCGTTCACCGGATTTAAATCCCATCGAACATGTGTGGGACATAATGGGGAGAAGACTGATCAATTTGAACCATCCTCCACAAACTCTGGCACAGTTAATCCACCAAGTTCAAGTTGCTTGGAACGAGGTGCCACAAGCAGACATCGACCATCTTATTTTGTCGATGCCTAAACGTGTACAGGAGTGTCTACAGCTACGGGGTCGCCAAACACATTATTGATTTTTTTTCAAATTAATGTTAATAAAATTTCTTGGAAATCTGATCGTTTCATTCTTGACTTAAGCTTATCACATTACCAAAAAATCACGTCCAGGAAACTATTCCTTCTAGGTGTAACACTTCTAATGTCATTGATTATACTAATAAGTAAATAATTCTACAAATTGAATACGATCTAAATATAATTCATCAGAAAATTAAGATAATTGAAAAATAAAATTATATTAATTTAACGCAACTTTAACGTAAACAATCTTATAAAATAATTGTATGATAACACAAACCAGCTGATTCAACACGCACAAAGTACACATAGAATACATTATAATTCCAGGAAAATTACACAGAAAGATAAATAATTAACTAAACATTATACTAACTTTCAAATAATGATTATAAAAATAAACTATTTAGTAGATTATAAAGAATAATCCTTTTGAATAATAAAAGGTCTAAAGACAGGACCGTAGCGAATCATCAAATGAAGGGCAACTAGTGAAATATGAAATGCAAATAACATCGGTTTAGGCTATGATAATTAGCTAAAATTAAGAGTTACAAAATTGTTATCACCGAAATAAACAGTGACGTACGCAAAATATAAACAAAACATGGACTGGTATGAAAAATTATATTGTGAAATGTTAAGAGGAACAAAGGGTAAAATTCGCAACAATACTGCACGAAACCACTCCTCTTCCTATTTAATAATACAGGTTGAATATTTTATTAAAGGATTATATTTATTAAAACCGATGCAAATTTGTCGAAAGGTTTGGTAAGTGGCGTCGGACTCGACTTGGTCGTTGTGCTGACATCAGCGTATATGTAGTTGGAACCACGAATGTTTGCTGGTGTGTCAATAAAGCTGCAAAATACGAACATATACCGGCGTTTGTCTAATTTGTCGGTAGTCATATGCGTTGAAAAAAGAAAGGCGCACACGTTTTTTTAATAGAGTTACACGCTACTTCTTGTCAAGAAATCGTGAAAAAATAGAAGCAGACGTATGCAGAGCATGTGTATTATACACGCATGTATCACGTATAGTACAGATAAAATATTTTTTTAACTTTTGACTTTTGACGACGAAGTTTGTCTTTTCTACGGTTCCGATATTGTTATATTCCTTGTATTTTACCATTTGTTATTGTTCTAACAGCTCATTTATCATATTTATTTCATCATTCTTGTAAGTTTACACTTAGGTAACATACGCTGACAATTTTTACATTTATTATTTACAGGTTAGGTATAGTTATGCCAGGTGCACGTCTTGATTCTAATTGCCAAGACTTTGTTTATAAGTTGATGCAAAATTTTGAAGCTGAAAAATGCAATGGAGGAACTTTATTATCCGTTAATTCGGTACAAGAGGCAATATTTTTATTATTACTTTAGAAAAAGCACTATTTTAGAGAGTTGCCGCAGCATTAGGTATTTCTGTTCGAACAGTATTTACTGTCAAACACAGGAAGAAGCTGAAACTAAGTTACCAGTGGGAACTTATAAACTACGTAGCAAGTTGAAAAGTAGGGATATAGATGAACGGGTGAAAATGGAAGTTCATAATATTATATACAACGCGAAAATGAAAAAAGGAATGGACGTACTTAAAATCTTCCATAAAGAAATGCTTATACTACATTTTTAGAAAAACATGTCACTTTAAAAAATATCAATGCGTTACTAGACGAGCGATACATCATGGATATCAGCATTTCTTTTTCGAATCGTCTGTTAAAACATTTAGGATTTAAATTTGCGAAAGACAATGATCGCAGAGCTTCAGTAAAAAAAAGTCATATTGCTACATTACGATATTACTTTTCACGCAATTATAAAGCGAATGTTGCCTCCCCTTGTAAAAGGGATGCTGTCTTTCTCATTGAGACGTGAATTTGTGCTAAGGGCAATAAAGGAAAATTTTGGCAAGATTCGAACCGGATGAGTGTTAGAAAATCTGAAGGATATGATGGTAAATGTTTTGTAATTCCTCATGCAGGTAATAAACATGGATTTATTGAATATGCAAGTTTGATATTTCCTTCGGTAGCAGCGATAACTGATTATCATGGTGAAATGAACATCGCAAAGTTTAATTTCAAATTTAATTCCAAATCTGCACGAACTTTCTTTAATCATAATAGATAATGCGGCCTGCATAGCGTATTACTTGAAAAGCAACCATTTCAGAATTGGAAAAAAGCAACAATAGTCGATTGGTTGAATAATAATATCGACCATGAACTTACGATGAGAAACTGCTTGAAGTAGCAAAGCGACTCAAAAAGCAAAAGATCTATGAAATAATGAATTGGTAAGAAAAGCTGGCCACGAAGTATTCCGAATTTCACCATACCATTGTGAATTCAGTGTAATCGAACTTGTTTGGGCACGTGCAAAAATACACTACATTAAACGTGTTGGTGAAGAAAGATATGGAGACGAAAATGTTTTAAATATCTGTGCACTTGATTTTCGAACGCAATGTATTTGACATACTGATGCATTAATAGAGAAGAGGTATGAAGGAGAAGCAAACTTAGACGAAGACGATTCTGTTTTTTCTGTAAATACTGGTTCAGAACCTGATACCGATGAAGACAAGGAGAGTGAATAAACTATATTAGACTATTTATTTTTATCTAGTTTCATTATGTTAAAATTTAAAATGTTATTTACTTTTTTATTTAATAAACGAACTACTTCTTCTTATTAGGTATTTAATAATCATTTCAATAATATTTCCTAAAACATAAATTTCTCCATACATTTTTATTTCTTTTTTCCGATGCGGGTTTTTGTCCTTTCTAAGGTGTTTCAGATAAGTATCATTAAGATACATAATATGCCCTTTGCCTGAAAATAAATGATTCATTAATAAAGTCTTTTTTCGAATATATAGGTGCTCTTAAATGTTAATAAAAACGTATGCTTTTTTTAGAAATATTGATGACATTTAACGTAACCTATATTTACAAACTTCTCAGGTTATATTAATTGTAACTCCTAATGTTATCGCATTTGATATCGCAATATAAATATAGTATTTAATTTGACATCTTCACTTCCTATCGACATTTGATTTCATATGACAGTGATCACGTGATCAGAAAACATTCCTGATTTAAATTTTAAACGTTATTAAATTGTACAAAAGATAATATCTCCTGCTGTACATACAAACCTATCTGCATAATTTCACAGCCAGTTTTTAAACAATTATGAAGAGAAGGTAAACTAGGAAAATTAGAGTAATAATGCATACACAAAATTTTGTTTTAGATTTACTTCTTGGACGTCCAGCAGTAAGTTTAGTTTTATAATTGTTTCACTCTGCTTATTTAACATATAAAACATAAACTTTTTAAGTAAAATCTATCTGGTGTTAGTTCTTAATATAGCATAAATGTTATAACAAGAATAGTTAGGCATGGTTGGTTTTGCCGGATAATTTTATTTATAGTTATATCGCGCAATTGTATATAAGTTCGTTCGAGTCGTTTCTAAAGTACATATCGCTCGTGAAACCAAGCGTACAGGTGAACGAAAATGTTACATATATTGAAACATAGGACATAGAGGGCATATCAAATTATTTAATATAATGAGAATTTAATAGTTTATGAAAAACGGAATTGTAAACGGCACGTGAAAACAGCGGGGTAAAAAGAAAATTTAAAAGATGTTTTTCCAATTGTCTCGTTGATTCCACTTGAGGTATTCAATCTTTTATAATTTTAACAAAATGATTTCTAAAATCTAATTATAATTAAAGTATATAACAAATATTACATAAAACGATTATTTTCAAGTTAATATAACCGGAACATATTCGCAAATGTGGAGCAATTTCAGCAAATTAAACTAGAATATTATACATGAATGTAGATACATGCAGCATATTGATATTATATAATCAGTTTTTACGATTAATTAGACATTTGCCTAATTAATCGCAAAAGTTAAATATTTAATTTAAAAGCAAGTTTGTGAAATAGTTACAGATGTTTTTCTTTCGGCATATTACACAAAGAGAAGCGTATTAAGTAATAAATCATGTAATTATCTCAATTACTGAAATCGTAGTTGCCTAAAGTGAATTTATTTGTCATAAGACCGGGGGTAATCGCCAGGTATTGCTTGGATTAATTTGATTTATGTTGATACATAGCTTTGGTTATTCATGTTAAGCGTCTATTGAATAAATTTACCACCATGACTCGATATTAATTTCAAGCAATTTATAATCAAGAACACGTGGTACTAAACGTAAATATTATACGTTTATATTTCGAGATTTATTTCTACAGGAAAGTTGCACATTGCAGATAAGAAGATAAGTTACGGAATGCCGGTATGTACAGGTTATTTAAAATTACGCATTATTCCGAAGCTCCGTTAATTTCGGTTAGTTTCTCTTGCAATAATTTCAAGCAAATGTTATTTAGTACTAACATTATCTAATATTTATAAAAGAAAGTAGAAATAGTGGTGTGCTAATTTAGGATTTATTTAGAAAGAAATATTGCAAAACAAATGCTAAATAAGGAAACCATAAATGAAAAAGTAAAAAAAATATTGAAAATCAAATCTAAGAAAGGAGCAAGATAAAGAGATAGAAGCTGACGGTCGAAAAGAAACTAAGAAATAGATATCTCATATATGATATAACAAAACTCAAAGGTAACACAAAGAAATGATATTAGCTATAGAAGCAAATTTGCTCAGTTTCATAAACTTCATGTAATAGAAAAAAAATATGGTGATTCAATAATAAAACGAGATGTTTTCGAAGCTCCTTGTTTTGGTAAATAATTGTATTATAGATGAAAAAGGAAAGCGTATAAAATCTATGATATATAAGGAGTAAAATTACCCTTGGAAGAAAATGTTCTAAGAGAAGAAATAATATGGTAAAGTGAGTTGGCCTTATAATTCGTTATCTATTTTGTTACCGATATCGAGTATAAATGGATTAAAGGGATATAAGATTTTATATATATATATATATATATATATATATATATATATATATATATATATATATATATATATATATATATGTACAACTAAACAGGCAGTATAAATTATAACACAATTAAATAACAATTATTGTCAATTTTAATCTTAAGATATACGACGTTTGTACTCATGTATGAAATAATGCATGCATTTATAATCGTGTATGAAATAAAAGAAATTTTGCTTTATTAATATTGAAAAGTGTCCTTATTCCAAATGAAAACTTGACTCATCTTGTCTTTTGTGGAATTCAAAAACAATAAATATCGCTAACAGATGTCATATGTATCACAATATAAGTTAACATATGAGTTACAGAATATTATTTCCTTTACTAAGGATGGATGGAATATTATATTTCGATCTATTATGGACTTTGTAGATAGGAGAGCACCGATACGTATATATAAAGAAACGAAGCGTGGATATGGCTCTGATAAATTCTCGATTTTAGTGTCAGATATTTTTTTCTCTACGAGACCATTTGTAATCTTAAACCTTTTAATTTGAAAATTGGTAATTAATAAGTATAATTTGAATAATTTATACCAAAAATTGGGAATAAATATGTCAATTGTTAATGCATGGCGGCTGTAACCATTATGATCTATAGAGAATAAGAACATAGATTTACTATAATCCAAAAATCTATTATTCGTCATTATTTGTCGTGCAATTAAAAATCAACAGTCAGAAATTTGTCAATTGTCAGATACTTAACAGCATTTGGTAGGATAAATGACTTCGTTTCTCTCAAAAATTAAAAAAACAGTTGAGATGTGTTCATTGTCAAATCTAGGATGATACTTTGCATCAAACGCAACTGTTTTAAAAATTATCATTCATAGTATCAAATCCAACTTGTAACTGTACGCTGACCATTCAACGTTTTTGATTTTAATTAATGAAAATAGTCCAAAACGATTTTTTACTACGTTTGGCGATTCTGTTGCAATTCATTGTTTGATCATGTAGGTCAGGTATGGGCAACCTTTGACATGTTGTGGGCCAAACTTTAATGTGAAAATACGTTCGCGGGCCACGTTTAAAAGTAGTGCATTTGTGTTTTAAAGTAGTGTTCATAATTTTTAGCGATAGATATCAGACATGAAATAATACGACAATGTTTCCCAGGCCGGATCAAATTTTACAGCGGGCCGGTTGTTGCCCACATATGATGTAGATCGACATCACCTATTGATTTATTAAAGCTTTGAAAAAAATGCAGGTTATGGTACATCGATTTCTGTCATTTGATTATGACAGAAACGTTTTATCTTATCTACAAGTTTCAACATGTCGTAGTTGGTAAGCATGCTTACTGTATTGTTTTCTTTCTACCGAACAAGTAGAGGAGCTTAGACACTCATTATATATGCACCCATAGGGGATACTTTCTTGTTCCGTGATCCATTACTATTCCTGTAGTTCGCAGACCTTTCTCTTTTAGCAATTGGTAGTTATTGAAATATGCTATGTAAGTTGATGATACTGAATCCAATGAAAGATATATCCCCGGTGATCTTCCTTGTGAGTTCTTAGCATTTTAATATACATCAAAAGTTTAGCAATAACCGCTTGTGCTAACTATCTCAAATTTTTATATCCAAAACACAGTTAACCTTGAATGAACAGTTTGCTAATGTAACTATCGTAAAATGTTAGCAATACTTCGTCTATCGATAGATCTTTATGGCGTGTAGCCCATTGCTGATATTTCTGATTAGACTTGATAATTGGAGGACATAGTTTAGCCATTTTATTGTTCGGATTTTGTTCACTAAATGAATATATTCTTTTTATCTCCGGAAATCTTTACTGAACATAGCATTTGCAACGACAGGCATCCCCATGTCTTCATCTAGGTTGCAATAGTTTCATTCATTGGTTAGAGTATGATATTTCGTGAGGAGGCGAAAAATTTTTATGGCCACTTTTGAGTTGAGTTTTTTATAAGATGTATATGAATTCGTTTGCGGAACAATTATTTCAATGAATTCATCATAAATTAATTTCTCGAAAATATGTACAAGATTCAGATATTCAAGGTTAGTTTTTAATATTTCTAATCGAGAAGAAACTCTGGTAATACCGGTATGCTTGGACTACAACACCTTTCTCTTTTTCTTTGATACGTACTGATTGTTCAGTACATACAAATATAAATTATCTTTCTCGTCACTACTGCTGCAGAATCATTCATGAGATGTAGTTCTACTTCCCCTAAAACACAATTCGCCAAGATGAGATTTTCTTCAAAGATAGGTGTCATCTGCTTCGTCCTCATCGGTTTGTTACTCAACGTCAAGCGAAATAATAAGAATATCGGCTTCGTTTATTGTACTTGCTTTTGTCCATAAAACATACTAGGACTTACACCAAGTTCGTCTATTGCCAACTGTATATCTAACTGTGGAAAGAATTTCTATGGAATGAGAATTCGTAATATTATATCTTCTTGATTATGTTTTACTAATTGCAGAATACGCTTAAAATAACTTAGTATTATATTACAGTTCAAATATAATGACAATATTCTATTTATATGATCACTTACCTACCATATTTTCTGCACATGCAACTAAATATTCGGCAGTGCACGGAATCCTCCTACGACATTGTAGGAAGTCATCTCTGTGCCAGTTTCAAGAAAACTATATTAGTAATCTCATAATATGAGACTTGGATATTCTTCCAATAGATGATACTACCTAGCTTTATCAGAAATTTTACTTACAATGGGAAATATGGAGTTAAAAACTAAAAGTCAATATAAACGCCCCGTAAACGAACACATTTCTCAGAACATAACATGCTTTAACATAACTGTCCTTCACAGTCGGAAAGAGCTAAAAATTGTTAGGATCTAGGTTGTGTGAGTAGGAACATGGGACACCAATTCAATATTGTTCCGAAGAAACACTTATGTTAGGATCTTGCGATAGTCAGAAGAGTTGTACTTTTCGGTGTTTTTTTTCAATATTTGAGGGAAATTCGTCCTCAAAATATGTTTGTAAGATACAGCCTTGTCAAGTCTGCATTTAAGATACTGCGTTCATACGTCATATAAATTTCAATTTTAGACTCAATATCCCTCACACCTAGTCGGTAGTTATCCAGCGCTACTTGCTTTAAATGTGTAAATATATGTTTTCACTCCAGCTGGTTCATGACCAAGCTTCGCGGGTTTGTTGTCATACAACGTTCGAAATTTTTGAAATTGTTGTATCCTCGAGCCCATATTTTTTACATTTATAACCCTATCATCGCGTGTCTTACTAAAGATGAAGACGAATGTCGAGAAGAAGAAAACATGATTACATGCTTTTCTTATACACTGAACTTCGCCGCTTTAGTATTGAAAACATTTCTTACTCTGACAGTATATATAAGGACTGTCCACTCTTCGCTGCTACTAATGTCACGTAGTCAGTTAGATTAGTAGACCTTAGAACACGAACACACCTAGTACACTCACTCTTTACTCTCGTGGGTAGCCAACAAAAGACTTTGATTGAAACAATGTTACTATGGTTAGCCTATTTAGTTCATTTCCAATGCTATTTTTCAGTATCTTTTCCTATTTAACAAAAAGTTACTAATTATGAGCCATTTCATTTTTTAAATAATAATAAATTCACATTTCAGGTGCATATTATAGTAAAGACTACTCTAATTACGGTCCTGTACTTGCAAATATCAGTGCGAGTCCAGTCGACTGTGAGCGTTGGGTGCATTTTTGCAGCTGGAATTTAAAGCGATAAATGCAACGTAAAACCATCAAAGCCAACTCTTTTAATAACTTTAAATAAAACGGATCAAAGTTACCGCGATTCTTGCCACATGTCAAGTGTGTTTTTATCTTTTCATTTTATCCGTAGAAAAGTGGTACTGTTTCTGCTCTATATTCACTCATGTATGCATTGTTTAATCAGGACCGATTTACCTGCTTTGCTAAGGACAATAGATTTCTACAATCATTAAAATTAAGAAAAATTAGTGCTTGCTGGTGTAAAATGCTATTCCATCTTCATTTTAAAGAAATTTATGCATATATGATTAGATTTTAGACATATTACTTCTGTTTTAGAATCAACTGATATAATTCAAATATTATCTTTATGTAAATTATAAATATTTAAAATAGTTGCAGAGATTTTGAGATTTAAAATTAAAAGAATAAACGTACAGTAAAAAAAATAGGAATATAACATAAATGTACATCATACTTGTGTATCTATTTATATCGTCCTGCTAAGAATGGTTATATTCGAACTTCACAAAATTATCTTGATGGATATTTAACTACTTGCATGCATACATTAAACATGGTTAAGGCAGTAGTGATGGAGTCTGTTTATACTTAGGCTACGTAGCTTTAAGGCTTCCCCAAACCAACGCGAAACATTCGCAGTCGCAGCGAAATTTTCGTGGGAAATTATCCACGACCAAACGCTGACTATGTAATTAAATGGTCTTATCTACATCGATGCAAAGATATCGCGCCGCAGCGCGTCAAACTGCAACGAATTTATCGCAATCGCTGCGTGCACGGTTTTTAGTTGCTGTCGCCACGCGAAACCTATCGTAATAAAAGATGACATGTACCGAAAAGCTAATTGAATTAGTAAAAAAATACCCAATCTTATACGACCTGTCACATGACGAATACAAAAATGTGAGGACAAAAGATAAGGTGTGGGAACAGATTGGAGCGGAATTAAAAGAAACTGGTAAGTATGTACCTAATTTATTGAATCATTAAAAAAATTAACAAATTTAATTTATTGAATCATTAAAACAATTAACAAATTTTTCTCGAATGTTAAATGATAAATTTGTTGCCCGTTTTGGATCATTTTGCATCTGTCTAAGGACAGATTGTTGACTAGGTTGGTCCGATGGGTCTAAAGAATCACAATTTTCACCTTCGATTTGTTTCATACGTAAAAAGTTGTGTAAGATACATGTTGTATTAACAATAAGAATTGCAGTTTCCACTTTAGTTGCAATTGGTCTGAAGAATATTCGCCATTTTTGAACGAGGATTCCGAATGCGTTTTCTACAACTCTTCGTGCTTTACACAACCGTGTGTTATAATTTTCTTTACGAACATCAGCTCTTGATTGTCGATAAGGAAAAGGGCGCATAAGATACGGCTTGAGAGCAAATGCTTCATCACCAATCAGAACGTGACTGCAAAGTTCACTTTGCCGTGGTAAAGGTTTGGCTTTCGGAATGTTCATTAAACCTGTTTCAAATCTTTGACCCATATGTGAAGCCTCAAAAATTCCTCCATCACTGTTTTTTCCATAACCGCCAATGTCCACACAAATAAATCTGTAATCCGGGCCAACAATAGCCATAAGAACTATTGAAAATTTATTTAAATAACAAAAGTGCAAGGAGCCGGTTTTATTAGGGCATTTGACGGTAACATGCTTCCCATCTATAGCACCGATGCAGTTGGGAAATCGCCATATATCTTCGAATCCTTTTGCAGACTCTTCCCAAATTTCCGTTGTAGGTTCAGGCAAATAAATATGTTCCATTCTTCTGCAAATCGCCTGGCAAACTTCTGTTACTATTCTACTAACTGTTTCAAATCCAACCCGAAAACTGTGGCCAATTGTAGAAAAACTATCTCCGGTAGCAAGAAACCTGAAAAAAAAAAATTAAGCAATTTTTTCTTCCTAGTTATAAAACAAATGTATTATATCTCATTAGGACCTTTTTATTGTTTCAGGCGACGAAGTAAAAAAGAAATGGAAAAACCTTAGGGATACCTACATGCGACACATAAAAGCAAATAAATCCAAAACTGGTCAAGCTGCAAAAAGTGGTAAAAAATGGCAATGGTCAGATCAAATGCAAGCATTCCTCCCTTTTATGTCGTTTGCAAAAACAAGCTCAAATGTTCATGAAATTTCGGAAAATCCAGAAAGTATCGGTGATAGTAGTGAAACCGATTATTATTCTCAAAGTATTCACAGTGGTGAGGACAAACAGTCCGAATTTTTGGATGACAACTCAGATGTAATAGCGGCAGAGGAACTAGATCCTGAAGATTCAACTGTCACCGATTTAGAAGTAAATTCAGCTCCAGCGCCAGCACCAAATTCGACCAAAACATCCACCCCCTCGTCAACAAATAAAAATAAAAATAAGAATAAAAGTGAACCCTCTTCTGTAAACAGTTTAATTACATATTTTCAAAATAAGAAGAAACCCGACTCTGACGAAACTGAAATGCTGTTTATAGCTCATGCAAAAACTATCAAAAAGTTCTCAAAAAAACGCCAGGCCATAGCAAAAATGCAGGTTGCAAAAATTATTATGGAACAAGAACTTTTAGATATTGAAGAACAGTCCTCACCATATCACAACCTGGCCTCACCTCGTCCTTTAAGTACTGACAGTTCTGCCTCATGTAGTTATAATCAAAGTGCATCACCAAGCTATGTACCACGTACTTCACAAAATCAAACTATTAATACACTACAGCCAGCAAACCCTTCAGATGAAAGCAGTAGCGTTACAAATTATTTTCAATTATTCATTCCTACTAATTACTGAATGCTAATGCTAATAAAGACTATTGTTTATATTTTCATTTATATTGTGTTTCCTAATAAAATGTTAACAAAAAATATGCCTTTTTTTAACTTACCTTAGTGCAATGGCAAGTCGTTCTTCCGCTGATATAGCTTCACGGTAATTTGTATCCCTTTTCGTAATATCTTCTTTTATAAGATTTAAAATTTCATCAAAATTGTCACTTGACATTCTAAAATAAATATGAAATCGTTTTTCATCTTGCCGAAGTTGAGGCATCAGTGTATGAAACTCTCCGAACTCCTTACGCTCCAAATTAATTCTATGCGCCCATTTTCTTTTTTTCGTTCTACAAAAAAAATTATATCTATATTATATCTATAACATTTATAATACTACAAATATAAACCTTGAATTTTCCTCAGCTTCTAATGCAAGAAATAGCACTGCTTCTTCTTCGTCCGACGAGGAAGACATTTTTGCACTGCTAGAATCAAAAACTGACGCGTTGGTGTGGGAATCCACGCGAATTCACCGCGTCGCAGGTGAAGCGAAATCAATCGCCGCGAAAATTTCGCTGCGACTGCGAATGTTTCGCGTTGGTTTGGGGAAGCCTTTAATCTCCACTCTACACAAGTTGGGTTAATATAGCAAGAAAGAAAACATTAATAACATTTTCATTTAATGTGCTTGTTGTCGTAAATAGAGAAGGAATTCACATACACAATAATTATACATATGCGGCACGTATTATACGAAATGCTGAAATGATGACAGAGTATCTGCATTCAAGAAATCGGTTCTCATTAATTAATTTAATATAAAAATTAATACAGTTTTAAATATCATTTAGATCTCAATTTGTTGAGCTAATGTTCATTGGTTTCATTAACAAAAAAAATAACACTTCTAGTTGCAGCTCAGATTGTCACTTTCTTTTGCTGATTTCTTAAAAATTTTGATGCCTAAAATAGAATACTTTCTTTGTTAACAACATTGTTCAGATCAAAGCAAGATTACTTGCTAAAAATCTCATATAGACTACTTGTTCTTACGCCTTACAAGAAAAATCCGTGCCAATTTGAATGAAACTTGGCAATTAGGTAGTGCTAATAGAATTATGTAAGGCAGTTTGTGAATGGTTCGGCGAAAGTAAGTTAGAAATTCGCGTCATTATTAGCTTCTTGTAAATTGGTCTGTAACTGTACCAAGAAGAAAAGAATGCTGATTAATATAGGCATGAAACCTTCCGTGAGGGTTATCTATGACCTATTAAAAAATTGCTACCACTTAACCCCACCGGTACATGAAATGTAATGTAATTCTTTTATTTGGAATCGTATTTTCTATAAACGAGCACTATTTCAAATGAGAGTTGACATGAGACATTGAATATCTTTTGAGCAGAATCATGGAAATCTTTGACAATTGGATAAATCGGTTTGGTCGAAGAGTTTTGTTTAAAATCTGCAAACAACTGCACCATTCAGAGGCTACTCACGCATGTGACAAATCGAATTATCTGATCATGCAATAAAGAATAAAATAATATTCTCAGCGTCGGTGGAGTATATTTGTAGGTGACAATAATAATTTATTCCATCTAATGACTAGTATATTACAAAAATATGTATTTTTCCCATAATTATTTTTTAATTTGTAAATTAACCATCCCTTTCTCTAGTTGTTAGTTGATTTTGTGTATCGTAGGTATAAACATGTGTCAAACTTAAATAATTTGTGTGTATTGTCATTTTGAAAAATGAAAGATTTACAGAGACGTGAAAATATATATTTCTTTAGTTTATCACTCTCTTACTGCATTAGATTAAATATCACTATAGTGTTTCACTTACACACATTATTTAACGGATATAAAAGTGATACAGAAAATAGAAATGTCAAAATTTACATTACAAGGTGAAATAAACTAAAAGAGGTCACTGACATAAAGTAAAACATAAGGATTTTCACGAAAATATTGGATAAACTTTGGCCTGGTTATTTAAAGAACAGTTATGTTTAAATATTTCTTGTTATTTTTAAGTATAGTCGGCTTTTCACTTCTATACACTTGAAGGTAATTTTGATGAAGCCTGTAGTTGATTAATTTAATCACTGAAGGTTGATATAATATATAACCCTTGCCACATTAATTTTCGTATTCTGTATACGTATTTCGACAACCAAGTCGTCATCATCAGCAGACAATTAAAACAATGTCGTACCTGGAAAACTGTAAAAATTTCCGTACGAAAACAAATTTCGCACGCGATCCGTACCGTTGAAAGCAAAAACGTGGACTGTGTATTTGTTCACCTTCAGTGATCAAATTCTATACACTTGTTACATTACTTAGTTGAGAGTTAAAATAAATTAATGAAAGTGATAAAGGGTTTTGTGAGAGAATAATGAAATAATACATACAATCAGGAATTCTGGCTTCTAAAATTCATCCCCGTTGCCTATACTTCACTATCATTCTAGGTGGATTTCCGATGACCTTTTTTAGATTTCTGGACAAAAAGAAATCATTGGAAGTTAAGATTGGTTAGCGTTATTATTGAAGCCTTTAATTATGAATTGCAACTTAAGCAATAGCAGCAGTTGAATAAGAATATTGTCATTCATTACTTAGTTGTATGCTGTCCGCTAATTTTCTCCATCAGTCTGGGATCCATAATTTTATCCACTAACAGTTATTTTTCTTGAATCCACAATAAAACAAACCTCCATGGAAAATGAAAGGTGAACATTTATCATTTTTTAAAGGGTAATTGACTAGATCGTCGCCACTCCATAACCTCAATTTGGATAGCCTATTATGTTAAAGAATTGAACGAATGACTTTTGCATGATAATGTTCTTTAACATATTTTGATCAAATTTTCATTTTATTAATGAGAACAACTTTTGATTTTTACGGAAATTTCATTGCTCATCGGGCTCTTTCATTTTACTATCTATTAGACATTGTTGAAATTCCTATAAATGCGACTGCAATAGGTTCGCATGGCTGGCCAGATCGAGGTTGATTGAATGATTGAAGGATGGGCGAAGGAGTTCGTTCATTCTTTCTTCGTAGAAGGGGTATCATATTGTGAAAGAATTTATTTTATTTCTATACAATAAGGACGCTTTATGGGTTGTTACGATTGCTGTAAATATGGAGTCTGAAGTTAATCCATTATTAAATAACAAAATAATTATAACTAAAAATCGCAATAATCTAGAAAGGGTAGATCATAGCAATACATATTATTTAATGAAAATATAAACATTATCTACAATACACACTTCCTATACTCATTAAATAAACCTGTCTAATTTAAATTCAGTCATACATGCTTTTAACATAATTATTTAGGCGCGGTTTACCGACAAATCGGCTTAACTACATATGATGGATATATGTATATATGTATAAATGTCCATTAAACATGAACTAAGCAGTTCGAATGACTGTATATCTGCGTTTGATGCGTATTCTGAGAGATGGGTCCGAACGCCACGAAGACTAAATGAAATTAAAATTTTTACGTCGATGTCTGCCATAGTCGCCATAATTTTATGTTTTAAGGAATTATAAACTCATAATTTTCATAACTGGATTTTTCTATCTTTGGAAATGTTTAAGATTTACTTTAGCCATACTCCAGAATAAATAATTGCTTTGTGCGTTAAATTAAACCTCAGTACTTGTTCACAAAAAAAAAACGTTAAAGTTAATTAGACAAAATCTTTGCTATATAGGTATGAATGCGTTTGGCTTTATGTGCGTTTGATGCATATTCTGAGAGATGGGTCCGAACGCCAGGAAGACTAAATGTAATTAAAATTTTTACGTCGATGTGTGCCATAGTCGCCATAATAATTATAAACTCATAATTTTCATAACTGGATTTTTCTATCTTTGGAAATATTTAAGATTTACTTTAGCCACACTCCAGAATAAATAATTGCTTTGTGGATTAAATTAAACCTCAGTACTTGTTTATAAAAAAAACGTTAAGGTTAATTAGATAAAAGTTTTGCTGTATGGGTATGAATGCGTTTGATGCATATTCTGAGAGATGGGTCCGAACGCCAGGAAGACTAAATGAAATTAAAATTTTTACGTTGATGTCTGCCATAGTCGCCATAATTTTATGTTTTAAGGAAATATAAGCTCATAATTTTCATAACTGGATTTTTCTATCTTTGGAAATGTTTAAGATTTACTTTAGCCATACTTCAGAATAAATAATTGCTTTGTGGGTTAAATTGAAATTGAACCTCAGTACTTGTTCATAAAAAAAAAACGTTAAAGTTAATTAGACAAAAGCTTTGCTGTATAGGTATGAATGCGTTTGGCTTTGCCGTTAGCAAATAAAAACTTGAGACACTTCTAATACTAACGCGATAAACATCAAAATATAATGTGACGGCATCCAATACAAAAGAAAAGGAAAAAATAATTCAGACAAAATAAGCAAGTGAGAGTTGCTTCCCCGACCGAACCTACCTGTTACCGCGCTTAGGAATTCCACCCGACTTGAGTCTGCTACTTCAGAGATGGAGAAAGAATGTAGATGTTCAGGGGACGCCACAGTATTAAAGAATCCTAAAACGTCATCTAATGCGAGCAAGAATAACATTAGCAATTGGCAAAGGAGGGTACAGATGCAAGTAACGATACAAAAAGTAAAAAAAAATAATAGGCCTACTAGTCTCGATTAATTTATTATAAAACAAGAAAATCTTCAAAAATAAAGCATATAGAGTTAATAGAAATTTAATACTATAGGAAAAAATAAATGTCGGGTAATAATAATACATTCAATGCGCTAGTAAATTATCGGCACAAGTCAAACTAATCTTTGTCGACCAATTACAGTATTATTATTGACAATAAACAGGAAGAAAATGAATTCGAAAATATATAAATCTAATCAAAAATATAAAAATTAACATATAACACCAGATATCCATACCTACATTCTCGTATATTAGATTCACAACAAAATAGCGATCAAGTCCATAAAGCTCATTCAAAATTCTATCACACTGTACAATATTAATTTTATTTATTATGCAAATAGTTGGACGAAATAAATATTCAACCTGTATATATTAAGTGGCAAAAATAAACGTTACAGTCTTTACTATGATATACAAGAAATATATCAAATAACATTACCAAAGCCTGATGGCTACAACCAAAAAACTACAAGCGATTTACGCTAGAACTGTTTGAATTATAAAAAAACACAGGAATCCATAAATCACAGTTTAACTTTAAAATTTCGAGGCGTGTTTTTTAAGTAAGGACCGTTTCAATATAAAAGCCAAATGCAAGAAAATTTTCAAAAGCCAAATTTATTTTCAGATCCTACATATGTCTCTCTATTTTTCAACATAGCTGCCAAGTTTGTTTAAATACTTATCAAACCTTACAACTAGATTTTGAAGACCGTCTTCATAGAAACTTGCCACCTGCTCCGATAACAGCACTGACCTCGACACTTCAGGATGGGACATAGTATTGCACCCGCCGTACTCTCCAGACCTTGTCCCGTCCGACTATCACCTTTTCGCATCAATGAGATTCGTACTTGCAGAGCAGCCAATTTCGAAGAAGTTAGAAAATGACTCGGGGAATGGTTTTGCTCAAAGGTCAAACAGTTTTTGGGATCGCATCCATAAATTGCTTGAAAGATGGGCAAGATGTGTAGAATGAAATGGCCAATATTTTGAATAAAGAAATTTTTCCATTTTCTTGAAAATTATGTATTTTTTTTTACGAAAAAACTGGTTGCGCTACATCTGGTAAGAAAGTGTACAACAGAAGATATGTGAATGCTAGTTAGCTTGCCTACGCGCAAATGCAGCTTTTTAACTAATACAAGTGGAAAATTAATTAGGATACTCTTAAAAATATTATTAATAACAAAAAGGAGTTAAAACCGATATTAATGTTATCAAAATTAATGAAGGGTTCATGTCTGATACACAGCAGGTTTTCCTGTGAAAAACTATTCTAGGAAGTTTCTTATGTCATTCAAGTTTTCGGATTTTGGTCCGATTCAAATTTCTCACCATCAAGTCATGTATTGAGATTGAGCCAAGGAAACAGCCCGAGTGCTAAATCTGGCGAAGAACCTGGATACAGAATCAGCTTGCTATTAAAACAGTAGATCATGTTCAACAACTCTCGCTTCTTCTTGAAGTGGGGAGCTTTGCATTGCATTTCACTGTACGGTTGATCTAAAAAAGATACACAGTATTCGCCTGTTATCGTTTTACCTTTTTGAATATAAGCGGTAAAAAGAATCTCACTACAGTTCCAAGAGACAGGAACTTAAGTTTTTTAGGCGAGTGTATGGCTTCTAAGAAGTACTTGTGCCAAGCTCAGCTCATTGTTCCAATTGTTGCTTCATGTCAGGTATACATTGGCATCCTGGTTTCATCAACCATTATTATTTGTCACCAAAAGTCTTTTAGATAATGTCTAAACTTGTTCGTGTTTATGGTCCACAGTCAACAAATGCGCCAGTGTGCAGAGGCTCTGATGCTTCGCGTAACGCTACAGCTAAGTATATATATTCAATGACATTTAAAATCCATCGTTGCGCTTAGTTGCAATTGATGGAGATCGATCCCCGTAAACAGATTCCTGTTCAGGTTTGATTTCATGGTTTGTTTCGTTTTTAAAAATAAGAGCATAATCAGTTATAGGTACTCCACATTTTTCATCTTTTAAAACAAACTAGAAACAGTTATTTTCTATTCAAATAACAAGCGTCCTTCCGATCGGAAGGAACGCAAATTTCGAGTTATGTTTCAAAGGATTGCCAAGTTGAAAACATGAAAACATACATTTTTTATGATTGCTGCACTCTTTCGTCAGGCTCACTAAGTATTTATTCACCTTTGTAGTAAGTTGAGTAAATTTTTATTTAAATACATCAGGTAAACATAAAAAACAATTTGTATTAAGTATGATGTACCTGTACTTACACAAAATGTTCATTGATAACTTATTACAACTTATTACAAATATATGCACTTAGAAATTCTGTAAGCGTAGGTGACTACAGTTCCTTTAGATGGTCAGATATGATAATATACACTGTGCATATATGAAGTTAGAAAGATATTTATATGGTGACGTTTTATGGTAATATAATAAAGTCTTGTTCAAACATTTGTACTGTGTACTTGATATTTTGATATACGTACGCATATTGATGATAATTTTGTCTAATAATTGAGTAAGACATGAACGAACTTGCAGGTTTATTAATTTAAAATGCTCACACATAAGATACATATGAATATTATCACATTCTTCTATTTTAAATGAACAAGAATTTTGAAATTATCTTTTTTGTCAGTAACGTCGATACTTAAACCATAAACCAATATTTTTCTTTTTCTTGTTCTTCGAATTAATGCTTATTGGTTTTACTCCTGATCAGTTCCCGTTTTAATTTTGAAGTCCCTAGTTATATTGTCTTCGAGCTGCTATTGCTAGCAATATCCATTTCAGTATGCTAGTAGCCTGTAATAGATTTAATACTGATGTGTTGTTAAGGATTTTCTCTCAGCCGTGTCTTTTAACCAAGTTCGTCGACCAGCCCTACCTTCTAACACTACAGTCTGCAAAAATATTGTGTTCAATCCATCATTGATAATAGATTCACTCCAATATCTTAATACCCTTGATAAATTTATATAGTCTAATAATAATAATCTATCCTTCATGGCTTTAGTAGACCATGAACTATTATTACGCCCGTTCTCGTGATACGACTCAGGTATTTTTGTCTATCAGCATTTGCTTAAACGAGAAAGGGAAACCACGAAAAAAACTTCCCGGTTAGCAGGTTATGAATCAGGCTTGAATCGATCCCCGGTGTGACTAGCCAGTGACTTATCAAAGAGGTAACAGCCGACTCTAGCAGAGCATATTTTCAGAATTCTGATTCATCTTTCTGTTGTCTAAATAATGGATGTCGCGTGTGATTTAAACATTTTACGGTCAATATATATTTCGCAATTTTTAGTGTAAAGTATGCACCAAAGTCCTTTTCTTTCCATACAGCTTAATCTAACGTATTTTGGTGTATGTAAGAGCAGCAATTTATCTGGATATATTTGCATATGTTGTTTTAAAATTTAAAAAAATTAAAATGTAATTTCGTTGTTTTATAACTAATAACTGGTAGGAAAACCTTTACTTAAGATACGTTTATTAAATTCGAATTTCATATTTGCCTTAGTAAAGTATAAGTACCATTTTATTTTAGTAGTCTTCTAGAGAAAAATAATTTTCATTTTGTTTTATTATGTATTACTACAGAAAAAAATGTTTCGTTTTCATACAAGCTTACTTTGTCGTTTCTAAAATGTGACCATGTTGTATTTCTAATAGATATTATCAACAGTTTTTTCTTTGCTAAGTAGTACCTTCTGAATAACTTTAAATAATATATCAATTACGTTAAAATTATTTAAGTTCGTTAGATCGGAGAATATCGTTTCATCTTTATCCTAAGCAAGTGTGTACCTATGAATTAGGGCACAGTGCAAAGAAATTATTTCATCTCTTTTCACGTTGCAATAAATTTCGTCATTTTATAAGACAACGAGACGACTATTCTCGATGATTCATCAGTTGAAAATTCCTTCTTGTTAAAGTGATGGTTTTTTCAGCATTGAATTGGATGGACTGATAAAAATACATCTATACAAAATACAACTATGGATTTTAAGCTGGACGAGGGCTACTCGAAGAGAATTCTTTACCATTTTAGGTAACAGAGAAATAGCTCATTGCCTTTATATATACACATACGTACATAATTTCTCAATGGTGGATGGAATAAATAACAAAGTTGCCCGCAAAGCAACAACATCATGAATATTCGACGACGCATTCTTGAAGCATTGTCTTTTCAGGAACTCGCATTAATGTAAAATCAAACTAGGCTTATATTATTTTAAAAGCTATTATTAACTATTACATAATTAATTAAACACAATATCGTTAAAAAAGGTATCGCATTTTTTATATACGTTATTTTATCATAATGTGTGGTGAACCTTTTTCCCAACAAATAATATTTAATCCTGATTAAAAAGATACAGATTAAATGGTACCGCTATTTTAAATTAGGCTATATACCTCATAATGTCTTTTTATATGCGCAGAAAATCGTTTTCAGATTTATTATCTGGTGGTGAGATGATATATGTGAATCTGTGTATGTATAAATTTGAATTATTGTACAGTCACGTACACGAAAATAGCAGTCCTAATTTAATACTTATAAATAATATTTACAACGGACAATTCTGATGCAGCTATATCGAAATTATTTAAAATTCCTGAATATATATGGTTTCCAGTAAAGTATGGAATACGAGGGGGAATTAATGAGTCATGTGCTGTTACTTGCCTATGTATTAAAGTAGTAGTATCATTGCTGACGGCATTAAACGCAGACGTATAAAATTCTGCCTGTTGCAGAATAATTCAATAATTTTTTAATCATCCATTTCTGTTTTAATATGGGCCGAGCAAGACATTGTTAGTCGGCAAAAAAAGCAATTTATCCTCGGTCTACTTAATAGAGGCAAAAGCTACAAGTTTTTGCAAATCACGCTCTGATGTTCTGCGGAAATGATTGCAAACGCTAAGAACTGGAGAACAGTGAAAGAAAATCGTGGTGAGAAAAGGAAAACAAGCCCTAGAAGACAGAAACATTGTAACTTGTGCAAAAAAGAAACCGTTCATAAATTCAACTGTAAATAAAAGTGAGTTACAACTTTGTATAAGCACCTCTACTATTAGGCGAAGATTGATTCAAGGAAAGTTACGTGCAAGAAGGCCTAGGAAGGTATCATTATCAAATAAAAGGCAAATACAAAGTAAATTGTCGTTTACTCATGAACAGGTACAATGGGTCGAAAAAAAGTGGCGTAATGTACTGTGATCTGATGAACCGAAAATAGTTTTATTTAATGTCGGTGCATACCAGCAACACGTACGAAAATCATCATTGACAGCATTTCAACTTCAGTGTACCAAAAAATTCGCTGGCGCCATTTACACTAGATGGAAGGCATAATGGATACTGATATCTATGTGAACATGTTACAAACCGTGCTTCTACCATATGCAGTGGAAGAAATGGCATTAGGATGGTCGTGTATGCAGGATAACGATCCGAAGCATGTTTTTTGTAAAGGAAAACATGGTTTTGAGATAACATTAAGTGTACAGTCGCCAAATTTAAACCCCATTGAAAATTGATGGATGGAGTTGAAAAAGACTGTATCTGCTGCTAAAACGCAAAATATTGACGATCTGTGGAGAATATGCCAAGCCGAATGACAATCAATTTCAGCAGAGACATGTATGCAACTGGTGAACACGGATGTTAAGAGGTGATAAACAATAAAGGCCAGACAACAAAATATTAAGTGTTTCAATACAATTAACTAAGTAAAAATAACATTTGGTTAGTATCTTGGCATGACTCTTATTTTAATGCATAATTATTTTGTTTGTCCTAGAATATAAACAGTTTAATTTTCGCTTTGGTATTAAGAAGCCTATTTATTTATTGTTGTAGTTATGTAACATGCTGGATTAAAGAGTTCAACAAATATGAATTTCTTTTATTTAACATGCTATTTTCGTGCACATGTAAGGTACATCCGCGCAACATGAATAGGACCACCCGACTTGTTGCAAGCTTTCGGTGGTTTGAAAAACAATTCATTTACTAAAAATACAATGCAAGTTTGTAATGGTATGATATGGCAAATAATACGCATTATTGCGCAATAGTGCCTAACGTTATGCATTGGGTGACGTAAGTACCACATACATATAAAATGCACCGCGCCGGTTGGATACGACCAGTATTTAATAGTAAGCTACCGGATGAGTGTCGAGTTACAACGTGTATCCGGATAAACAAACATCTGTAATTAAGGGTATTGTGCAACGATGGGACGACAGAAGTGCTTAAGTATGGAAGAAATTGGAAAAATTAAAGCGTTCCATCAAGAAGGGTATTCCTCAAGGGCTACTGCAAAGAAAATAAGTCGATCACACCAGGTTGTGAACAATTTTATTAGGGATCCCGAGAATTATGGAAAACGTTTTAAAGGGCGAACAACATCCGTTACAACTAAGAGAGAACGTCGAGCCATATTACGCGAAGCATCGAATTCGGCATTAACGGCAAGACAAATCGCGAATAACGTTGGAACGAATGCATCGGTAAGAACTGTACAGAAGTTACTGAAGACCTGTCCGCATTTAAAACGTTTGAAAATTAAACGACGGCCTCCTTTAAGGGAATTTCAGCGCACTGCACGTCTTCAGTTTGCTCAAGCAAAAATGGGGTGGACAAGAGAATGGCAAACTGTTATTTTCAGTGACGAGAAGAAGTTTAATTTAGATGGCCCGGATGGGTTTTCTTATTATTTCCACGATTTACGTAAAGATGAAGTGATTCAGTCACGAAGGCGAGCCGATGTTGGTTCGGTCATGGTATGGGGAGCTGTTTCCTATAACGGACCTGTTGATTTAGTAATAGTGAAGGGCAGACAGAATTCGGAAAAGTACGTCCAGCTGCTGCAACAGGTGAAAGACAAATTTTCCAACGTTATGGCAGGTGGGCCATTTATTTTCCAACAGGATAATGCCAGTATTCACACCGCGCGCATTGTTCGACGCTGGTTTCAAGAACAAGGCATGGAGGTTCTCGATTGGCCATCGCTCTCCCCCGACCTGAACATCATAGAAAATGTTTTGGGATGGTTGTCGAGTAAATTGTACTCCAATGCTACCCAATTCAGTTACGCTGACGAACTAGAGCAGGCGCTGAAACGAAGTTGGGCGGAACTTCCCGTTGACTACTTGAGAACCCTGTATAATTCCATTCCATCCCGACTATTTGAGGTTATAAGAAATAATGGCAAAAGTACTCATTATTGAACAATAAAGTATTTTGTTATTGCAAACGAATCTTTTATTTTGTAGATTGGTCGTATTCAAGTGGCGTTTAATTACTCTACTTATTGTCATTAGTAACGTACATTTGCACTGACTTTTACAAAAATTATATTTGGTACCTACATACATCTTTTTATCAACCCTCTTATTTTCGAAAATAACAATTCCAGCGCGCTACCATGTTTATACCAACTACAAATGTCATATATGCAGTTGGTCCTATTCATGTTGCGCGGAGTGTATATATTTCAATATTACTGTTAAGGAAGGTTAATTTATATTTTCGTGTATTTCGTGTGGTAACAGCTTAATACATGGATTGTCTATTATTTTATATTTTGTATTTAGGTTAGGATACCCAATAATTAAATAAAATAGTGGTTGGTGGTTGTGTTTAGTTTATACACTGCATTCTAAAATAAACCCAATTTTCTGAAAAATTCTTGGCTTACGTTCCCGGAAATATAATTGCAAGTATGAAATAACGAGATCATAATTAACTCATACAAAGAGTACTAGGAAAGTTTTGCAAACAGCTTTGTTTATTTAATTGTTACAAAGTAATTTCCTCTACACTCAATACACCTCTCCATCCTCAGAAACCAATTTTTAAACCAGTTCTGCCAAGTTTCACTAGGGAGTAAAGCGCACTCGTTGTCCCAAGCCCGTAGAAGGTCTTCATCACTGGAAATCCGCCTCCCTTTTACCTTCATTTTCATATGCGGGAACAGTGCAAAGTCGCAGAAAACAAGATCTGGGCTGTAGGGAGAGGGCTCTAGAAGTTTCAATCCTATCGTGGTCAAATATTTGGTGCAGGTTTTGGCGCGGTGAGCTGAAGCATTATCGCGATGGACGAACCAGGTGTCTATTCTTGACTTTGGCTGCAGGTTCTTCATAGATCCAATGACTTTAGGCAGGCACTGTTCAGTATACCACTTAGCTGTGACTGTCTTCTGTGTGTCCAAAACGACGCGTTCCAAAATTCCACCTTTTGAAAAATCTAGCTATCGTCTTCTTCTTTACAGATCGGGCTTTTCTGACAACTACGGGTGTGTCCTCATCATCAAAAACCCAAGCTTTTTTGAGCTTTGGTTGACACATCGTAATAGTACAGCCAAGTCTCGTCACCTGTCACAATATTGTTCACATATCGAGATTGTCCCTTATTAAACTTTTTTAGCATCTCCCAGCACCAAGTCAGACGTCGTGTCATTTGCTCTTCAGTCAGTTGATGCGGCATCCAGAGAGAACAAAGTTTCTTCACGTGCAAATGATCATGCAGAATCGAACAAATTGCTGGCGCATTTAGGCCTGAAGTACCCTTTATCTGTTGGTAGGTCACTCGCCTGTCCTCGCCAAGCATTTTCCTCACAGTAGTAACGTTTTTCTCTATAACTGACGTTCGTAGCCTTCCCAGCCTCTCGGCATCCTCCACAGTTAAATTTCCCCTTTGGAATTCTCTATACCACCTGAATATCGTTGTGCGATGTGGACAAACGTCACCTAGTGCAAGAGTCATTTCTTCGAAGCACTGGTCTATGTTTAAACCATGCACGAAATTATAACGCAAAATTGCCCTTATCTCATTTCGTGACCACGATGCCATCCCAAACACTTTACACTCTCACTGCTAATGAATAAGTGGAACCATCGACATGGCGCGGCGGCTACTAATGCACGTATGAACATGTTCTCAACATGCAGAAACAAGCAGCTTTCTACGATTCGTTGTTGCGTCATATTGCAAAACTTTCCTAGTACCCTTTGCAATATAAGTTTCGAATGAATATTGAGTCAATTTATATAGAATTTGGTAATGTTTAATATATACGGTATTATTTCAGCTTTTTATGGCAATTTACGTTTTTTAAAGAAACGTAGTCAAGACAATATAGACATAATCTTGAATTGGTACTCTGAAAATATTAGTAAATTTGTCCTTTTACATATACAAGCACGTTCAGCCAAACGCATATCCTACTTTTGATCTAAACTTTGTTTCTGGCAGCATACAAATTTATTATCTTCAACATACGGAACGTTGAGGATTCATTATATAAAGTTCGAGGATTCAGTGATCCAAAACTATTGAAAATATTTTTCTACACTTTCGGAGTGTCTTAATTGGAATATTTCTTCATAATTTGATCACTATTACACGTTGGGTATCAACTTTATCTCGAACGACTGCAGTGTAGTTTTTGAAGTTTGTACAATATTTATTTATTTAATTTGGCGGAATATTACAATTCCAATTACAGAATAAGAATTAAAGGAAAAATAAGAATGTATATTACATAAACAAAAGAAGATAGCAGTGTTTGAATATTGGTAAAGCTATAAGCAGATATGCAATAAATTAATCTAGTCACCGATGTACATATGTACATGTGTATGTATGTATACTCGTATCGGGCCTTGCAATGTCAAGAATGAATACATTGTTAGACGTATGAAAGGCCTACTATAAGTGCCACAATACAGTATGAAGAAATAGTAATAAGCAATATATTGTATGTTATCATTGTTGTTAAACACGAATTTACGAAAAAAGTATGAACAATCTGAATTTGTTCGGCTAAACATCTGCAACACATCATCAGCATCCAGATTTTTCTTCTTAAATGATGTTCGTCGCCTTGTAAAAATGTTCTTGCATAGAGACAATAATCGTTCATTGTCTGCTATATTTGCGTAGTTAAAATGCTCTTTAAACTGAGTAAACGTATCCGTGGATCTCTAATCTGGCCAAATCTGAATTTTTTCATAATACACTTAGAAACTTTTCTAATACACGAACACTGATTTTGCTTGGTGCGTTTTTGTTCGCAGACGAGTTGGCGAAAGGATTTGCATAGAATTGATGGAATTCTAAGAAAATAAGGATACTTGAAAATTTTATAGGAACACGCAATTCCGTCCCGAATTAAATTGGTAGGATGTTTTTATTTACAAGATAATGATCCCAAACGTAGTGCTAAGCTTTGTAAGGACTATGTGAGTTGGTGATACTAGTATTAAGAGTGAATAAAGTATATTATTACATATTATTGTCTCCATTGTCAATTTATTATGTAATTATGCAAAAATATACCAATATATATTGGTTTATAAGTTATCAATACTTTCTAAAAAAAACCAAATAAAGCAGAAAATATCGTAACTTTTTAATTTTATTACATTACTTTTATTTCTATTAACTAAACGATATTTACAAGAAAGAAACAGTATTTAATAACGAGTTTTTATTTCATATGACTACATGATCAAATATTATTAAGTAGTTATCTTATATGTGTAAACATAGGTTGATTGAATGTATGAAGAACGTACTCATAATGCAGAAAAATTGTGCGCAAACAAGTTTTAACACCGTCGTTTCTGTATTCTAATTACGGAGTAAATCATTACTCTTGTTTTCATCACGCCTTCATTCATCGGGATACTCTCGACGACCCGCCTCACTTTTATTGTTCCTTTTTTTAATGCAAGCTTTATGCAGACATAATTGCAAATTGATGTAGGTATCACGTTGACGTTGTGCTTGTATATTATTTCATTATTTGTGTATTACATGAGCGTGTATACGTGTGCTCTGAAAACGTTCACACAGTTAAAATGCAATAAATCATGATTTCTGAATATTTTACACTTAATCAGCAGTCTTACTTTGTAATTACGGTTATTTCAAATTTATTGTATATATAAAGTGTTTATCACCATAGCACAATGCAGGAAATCTGCCATCATTAGCGTTATTGTTAATAGTTGTTTAAATAGGCGTTATTGAAGGAATAAGTAGAAAAGCTAATGCATACAAAGATAAAACGAGCTAAAGTATTGATTTATTATCGTTCATGAATAGAAAACAAAGTTAATTTAATACTAAACTATGGATAAAATATATGTACGTAGAATGATGTAAACAATAGCACACAATATTTAATTATATTCACTTGACGATACCTACCTTTTGGAAAATAATGACTTTAACGCAAATTCCTTTACACTTTTCCTCGAGAGAAGTATTGCCATTGGGAAAATTGCTCTTTTTATATTTTCTAAGCTAGTGCGTCATGTTACCTAGTAGCGCCTTAACCATAATTCTCCTTCTCGTCTAGTTCTCGAGATATTTGTATTCGTTTAGCCGAAAATGGACAATTGGAAGTTGGATTTAGTCTTAGAAATAGATTTTTAAAAGTGGCCGCTTTTTGGGTTCTATATATGCAGCCATCAAATAAATAAATAAAAAACCTTTTTTGTTATTTCATTTTTTAATCTACATTATATGAATTTTTTTCTTTTGAGTAGACACCAATATTACTTAAAAAAGTAAAAATTAAAAATAATGCATTGTTTGCTTGTGATCCTAGTTTTATAATTCAAAATTTAAAATTTGTTTTTCCGTGCTCACAAGTAACTATATTTAACCCTTTGTACTCCTTTGTCGCCGTATTAGCGACATTAAAATGCTAACAATAAATCCACTGTCGTGGCTACGGCGACACGTTTGTTTTACTGACTCAGCGTCCTTAACACTTGGGTAAGCAAAATCGTCTGTGTTTATTTTATAGTGTTTAAGTTATGTTTATTATGTTTACATTATAATAAGTGCTTTATTTAGTTTCTTATCGTTACAATTATAACGTTATAACCCTTCGTGTAGTGAAGATGCAAGGCGAAAATTTTGACAATAGTTGTGAAAGATAAAAGGGTAGTTACGCTGTTAAGCACCAGTGATAGCGCTGGATTCATTACAAAAACAAGATTTGGAAGAGGAGGTGAAAAACAAAATGTGGAAAAGCCAAAAATTGTTGTTAAATACACGGCTTCAATGGGTGGTGTTGATCGCGCGGATCAATACGCATCATCTTACTGTTTCCTAAGCAAATCTCTTAAGTGGTGGAAGAAAATGTTCTTTTGGGGAATGGAGAGGTCTGCCATAAATACTTACATTTTATATAAGTGTGTAAAAAAAAGCAAGAACGAAAAATCACTGTCTCATTTGCAGTTCGTCAAGAGATTAGTCGATCAACTCGTAGGTGAGTTCCACGAAGATCGATCAAAGCCTTCCACTTCAACACATGAAACAAGACTGGACAAAAGATTGCACATAATGCGAAAAGGCAAGAAAAGAGATTGTATTGTGTGTTCTAATAGATAGGAAAAAGGACAAAGACGCGAAACTTCGGAATATTGTGATGCTTGCCCCGGTAAACCGCGAATGCATATGGGTGATTGTTTCCGAAGATATCACACAAATTTTAATCCCTAAAATTTGTTTTTCTTTTATAATATTAGTTAGAATATGTTTCTTAATAAAGTGGCTAAGAAATAAATGTTTTGTTTAATTGCAACGACTCCATTTTTCTTTACACCACAGGCATGTACTTGTAACTAATATAGTGCTGGAGTTATTGATATCCTTCGTGAGTTACAAGGCTGGAGTGCAAGGAATAACTTTGCTACTGGAACATTTCTAGATTGCTGAAAGACAGTGATGATCTGTTCCATCTTGAAGAATGGTCCCTTTTCTGATGTAAAAAGATTTATTCTTAACAACTTTGCTAAGGTTCCTAAAACAGTTACTTGTTCTTGAATATACCCTCCTCTCGGGATCCAATTCTATTCCTTCCAGTAAGACTCCTTTGGAGAGACATTCTACCACTTCGGACTTGATTGATGTGTTTCATCTAAAATGTTTGCCACACTTTCGACTTTAGAGGACAAGTTATCGACTTACTATACTAAATCAGGCATATCACATAGTTCAAACCTGGGTTTATTTCTTTTTAACATTTTCATTAGCGATCTTTTGGGTTTAATTGTCCATAATAAGTTTACTTTTTACTGCTGCAGTTCCAGAATGTAGCCCAATGGTGGGTGTGATTGTAACAATTTATCTCATAATGTATCGAAATGGAAAGTAGTATGTTTCAATAACAGACTGCAACCATTTACTTATAAACTATTCAGTCAGTGCCCCAATATATATGTTCAGGAAGCATAGAAACAACGTTATCTGTACCAATACTAAGTTATTGGAATTTATAATCACAGACACAACATCCTCTCAATAATAAACTGTTTTGTATTTGTACGCAAGCTTCATATGGAATTCGTACAAAGAATCCCATAACTTAAGCATTGAGAACGTTATGAGGAAGTTCCTTAAATTCATTTGATGTCTGTCTAGTGGTGCGCTACTAGAACTGTTAATTGTTAATTCATTCTTCGCACAAACGCGAAGAAAATTAACGCCAGTAACGCTCTCCTCGTAGACAAGTATTAAGACAAAGCTAGAAACAGCTGCAAATCAAAAACGGAAAAAGGGGAGTTCACAATTAGAGCTTTTCTTCCATATATAAAAGGTACTACAGACAAAATGGGTCTCATATTAAAAAGACACTACATCGACACCGTGTTTACTACACATAGAAAACCGACGAAACAGGCAATGCAAAAGACATAATTCCATTAGAAAAACACAGGAGCGCAGTTCTCAAGAAAGAACCAACATCATCGTTAGCGCAATATAGGCTCTTAACAGGACATTCTATCGATTTTGACAACATCAAGGTTTTAGCGAAGAGCGAAAACCTATTTACAAGAATTGTAAGGGAAGTGATCAAGATAGAAAGAGATCCCCACATAATCACACAGACCGACTGCAGGATTGATAGACTTGGAACCAATTACAAGCAACGTCAGTAAGGCAACGCTCCCCATTAAGGCAGCGACGTCTAAGTAGGCGCACTACTAGACACGATGTCAGACGATCTTCAGTATCAGTAAGCAACAGACTAGCTCTAGATGACGAGATTTCGTTGAAACGTCGAGAGAACGGTCCTTCTGAGGACGCACTCACACGCGGCTTAGAACCCGAGAAAATACATCTTCATTGTACGTCCGCGAAAACATGAAGTGTAACATATATATATATATATATATATATATATATATATATATATATATATTCTCATTAATATACATGTAGATAAATAAATAATATCGTTTCTTTCTTTCAAACCCCTACTTATTATATCACGGAAAAATGTCAAATATTATCTTACACTGCTTCTGTTTCTGCTTTTAAATTTCCAAAGTAAATTAAACAAAAAATTTCAATGTATTAAAGATTTTGACGTTATACTTTTATTTAATTTTGTTTACTTATTATGTTCGTATCGTATTTGTTAAAATACTTAATTTCCTAATTATCTGAAAATTCAGATTATTTCTTTTAGGTGTATAAAATAAATTATTAAATATATTAATTAACTATAATAAGGCAGCAGAAAAGTAATAGCAGATTTCTAAATACTTCAAAAAAAAAAAGAACATTTTTTGTTTCGCCAAAGAATAACCATCAAATTTCTGGAGCAACGAAATCAGGCGAGAAAGGCAATTTTAACGCACTGTTCGCGCATTTAAATATTGTTCTCACACTCGAGTATTGGTGCTCGTAAATTAATCGTGACTTATCCACTTTCTCGGTAGATCTCTTCAGGTGATCTGGTTAATGTGGATAATTGGTACGCAGAGGACGAAATTATGTTAATTTGTGGTTTAAGTTTTATACCATAGATATTAAGTTTCTGTTGTATGTTCTAGTCGAGACGACATAAATTTTGATGTTGTTTGATTTTTATGAGTACTTTTTTATATTCAAGTACCAATACGCTTTTACGATAAACCCGGGATGGATATAATAAATTACAGGTACCTAGAACTTTATTTTTATTATTATAATTATAATAATGTGATCAAGTTTACCGTTACAGAACGAAATTAATTTTATTAATTTTTTGTAGGTACACTCTGTAGGGATTATTGGCTTAGTAGGTATTAGATATACAAGGTGTGATGAATTAATTGCTGTAATTGCAAGAGGATTTTCCAATCTATTGGAAGAAAATTGTACTTAGACATTGTACATAATATAACAACGTCCTACCTTCAGTTTAATAACACTGCCTGACAAATTTCAACTTTCAGTTTTGTCATCAAGTGATGTATACTAATTTTTATAGAAAACATTTATTTGAATAAAAAGTAGATGGTCAAGTTAGCTCTAACTTTGATTGGTTTTTAATGAAAAATTTTTCTTATTTTCTTCATCCTAAATTCCGGGTTGGAACTGCGTTTTCGATAATTCTGTTACTGACGTTTCGTCACCCATCGTATTGGATATCTTCAGGGTTTAACTGCTGCTACTGCTTTCGTTATTGCTGTGAGACTGGTGTAGGTCTCTGGTGAATGGGTTTATATAGGGACATTGGTCACGGGTCAATGGAGCGTTACGGTTCGGATTAAATTCGTTAGAGACACAGGATTGCTAGGTGTTGTGTATCATTACGGTTTAGGTTGTTATGGTGTTTAGAGATCTCTATAAATACACTGATTTTTCAACTTGATTTTAGTAATCAAGTAAGGAATTCTATACACAGCAGGTGATACTAGAGAAACATGTCTTTTACTGAAAATGGATCTGAATGTTTGAAATGGGATTTAAAGGTGGCTTTAATGTTGTTTTTAAGAAGTATTCTACCGATGCGGTCAGTGACGTCAGGGTAGATGGGTTTTATAAAGGGGAGATTGTGTATGATGGGTATTGGATTGTGGATCTTTAGGATTAAGATGTCGGTCTATGATCTATTGAATATCATATTTGGAGAAATTGTTGTTTATAAGGGCATCTCAGATCGAAAGACTGTTTTTATTTAAAAGCAGATAAAGGGACTAAGTTAGTAATTTTGAACAAAAGCGACTATCTAAGAGTGAAAAACTTAATCTCAGAAGGGCCCTATGTTGAATGTACGAAAACTCCTTTACCAAAAATGATTAGGGACACAAAAAACGCGTTAAAAAGTTGTGCAAAGTTAATAACCCCGAATCTGAATTATAGGCTAAGTGTAAGTAATCCGTTGATCCCTAGACTATATTGTTTACCTAAAATACACAAACCAGGCAACTCAATGAGACCAATTGTCTCAGGGATCAACTCCCCTACTTACTTGATATCAAAATGGCTAGTGAATGAATACAAAAATTTGCCCGAAAAACTTGAAAGTCTCTCAGTCACTAACTCATTAGAATTTATCCAAAGGATCAAAGATTGTAAATTAGAAAAAGGGGAAATTTTAGTTTCATTCGACGTAACGTCATTGCTTTCCTTCGGTACCGATTCCAGAAACTTTAAAATATTTAGAAGAACTTCTTCACAAAAATAAGATCGAACCAAAGAAAATAAAGGAATACGTGAGATTAACAAACCTTTGCATGTCCCAAAATTGTTTTCAATTCGAAGGGAAGTTCTATGAACAAAAACAGGGAACTGCAATGGGTAATTACCTATTTATGAGTAACTTTGAAATAGAATTAAAAAATAAAGCTAAATATTTTCCAAGAATTTGGGTCAGGTATGTCGATAATATTTTCGCGATTTTCAATACACATAAATGCAACTTAGATGATTTCGTTAAACAGTTAAATTCAAAATTCCCGACAATTAAATTTACAGTAGAAAAAGAAAACAATGACAAGTTGCCTTTTTTGGACACCTTAGTTATTAGGAATGATCTCAAAATAGAAATTGATATTTTCCGAAAAGAAACCAATGTCAATAGATTCATCACGGCGGACTCAAATCATAGCATGCAACAAAAGATGGCTTCATTCAATTTTCTTATTAATCGTTTGATCAATTTCCCACTAACAAATGTAAGATATGAAAGAGAATTGAACGTCATTAAGAATATCGCGATATACAACGGTTTTGATTCGGAAATAATCAATGGATTAATTAGAAAGGCCAACATAAGAAAAACAATCCGTGACACCACATGTCTATCACCACAGAGCAATCGGGATAAGCAGTTTGTTTGTTTACCTTATCATGGGATGACAAAAAATCTAAATAGTATTTTTAAAGAGCGCGGGTGTTAATATGGATTGTTTACATTTGATAAAAAACGTCTGGTATTATTAGAAAATAACCACAGTGTTAATATGGATTGTTTACATTTGATAAAAAACGTGTAACTAGACACGTATGAAAGCATGCACATCTTAAAGAATTTAAACCATGTGGTGAACAATAATGAGGCCGGGCCCTTACAATCGACCCTTTTCTCTCTGCTGAATGTCAGAGGAGGAACAATATAATAAATCACAGGCAGGCACTTGTCTTGACCGTAATTCCCTTTTTCAATGTAGTGCATGTTAGTTTAAGTAAAAATAATTTTTAAAAATCTTGTGAAACAAACACAGTGTACATCTTGGTTTTGAGCGGTGTGGATCGCGTACGGAGTTTGATTTTCGTACAGTTGTTTTTCGCCGTGTTTTACCAGGTCGAAATGCGTATACAGAATTTACAAAAGTTAATGTGGAAAGGGGTTATATATCAACCTTATTGATCAAATATAAGGGCATTGATGAACTTAATACTTGGGTACCGAATACTTGTCAAATATGTTGAAAGCTCTTTGGACTTAGGAGAAGGAGAAGAGTATTTCTAAGTAAAAAATGTATCCTGAAAATTCGCACATTGGAAGGTAGCAATTTAGTATCACTATTTTGTAAACTAAACCAACACCATCTTTTAGGAAGTTACTGGAGGAAAAGGACGTCACCACCAATTGCAGAAACAACTGTGTTTAGCGATATGATAAAAGCTAAAGTATTTGTAATCTTTATTTTCCCTTTTAATTCTGTTATCAATATCCCTACTGCCATTTATACTAATTTTAGTTATGATGTTATGTATAGTAAAGTTATTTATAGTAAAAGTCATAGGTACGTATTATAATTTTCAACATATGTATATGTATATACGAATAGTTCTAAAGATTTTAATGATATAGGGTGTGCAGTTTACATTCCATCACAAAAGCAAATAAAACTAGCGCTTTAAACATTTTTCAGTAGATTTTCAGAAGAACCTTTTGCTATTATTTCTGCCCTAGAATACATTCAGACAGACAATAGTATCAAGTACTTGATTTTTACAAATGCTAAGACAATCCTTGAGAGCATTGAAAACTTTAATTCAAAATCGTAGCCACTTATAGACCGAATTGTTTCATTATATAATACACTGATTCATATGAATAGAATTATTCATTTTGTTTGGATGAAATGTCATACTCACCTTCTGCTTAATGAAACAGTTGATTGTCTTGCCAAAGAAGCTAAAAATAATATGTCTTTATATCATTGTCTCATACCATACACAGATTCCTTGACAAATCTTCGAACAGGCGTTAGAACAGATTAGGAAAAACGTTTCACCCTAAAATTGATAGGAAACATTAGACGGACAAGACCGTCATTAAATGACATGTGTATACAAATACTCAAATTGCTAGACTAACATTTATTCGCGGAAGGTTTCCCGCACATCTGGAGAAAATAAAAACTAAAGATACGGATGCATGAGACAATTGTACAGAGGGAGAGGTGACAAAAACCATTTAATACTAGGCTTCGTAAGAATAATAAAGAAAAGTTATTTTGCATAAGTCATAAATATGGGTATAGTAGCACCCTTTAATAGCAACGATATTTTAACAAGGCGTGTAAATATTAAAATTCGGCTTCAATCCTGGCAACTTTTCCTTTGAGGTTTTATCCATTTTACATGTGTGTGTAAAATTTAGTCACCCGATCGACCATAAAACGTAAAAATGTGTGTTTTTGTGAAATCCTTTATCCTTTCAGATTGCTTAGAGGTAGAAAGTGGCTAATGGTTTCCACCAAGCGCAATATGCAAGAGATAATGTAAGATAAAAGTGGAATAACAAAAATTGAAAAAGTTTGTGTTCAACGAACAATATCCTAATCTAGTCTTCTCTTACGTTAGTAAGTTACGTTACTAAGTCTTTGTTCTGTCGTTTAGTAAATGTGTTGTACGCTAGAGGGAGGTGACGTTTTTTCATTAATTTTCTGTATCGCAAATATTAAAATTCGGCTTCAATCCTGGCAACTTTTCCTTTGAGGCTTTATCCATTTTACATGTGTGTGTAAAATTTAGTCACCCGATCGACCATAAAACGTAAAAATGTGTGTTTTTGTGAAATCCTTTATCCTTTCAGATTGCTTAGAGGTAGAAAGTGGCTAATGGTTTCCACCAAGCGCAATATGCAAGAGATAATGTAAGATAAAAGTGGAATAACAAAAATTGAAAAAGTTTGTGTTCAACGAACAATATCCTAATCTAGTCTTCTCTTACGTTAGTAAGTTACGTTATTCTTTATTCTGTCGTTTAGTAAATGTGTTGTACGCTAGAGGGAGGTGACGTTTTTTCATTAATTTTCTGTATCGAAAAGGTACGATTAGTTTTACATAATTTAATAACACAAATTTACCTGATGATAGTAGTTATTCATTGAAACGTAAGTAGTAAATAGGGAATTATTAATATTTGAATAATTCCTTTTAACATTTATCCATTTGGAAATCGAGTGTTTGTTGACATTCGCTCTGGCAACTTTGTTACTGATTTAGTGAAATAAATGTGCCCTTGTTCTTTCATTCTATACATTTGTGTGTTGTACGATAGAGAGAGGCAATGTTTTGCCATTATTCTTTTGTATCGAGAAAGTACAATAAGCCCTGCCAAGGAGTCGTTCGTTAATAACACAAGTTTATCTGATGATAGGTATTATTCCTTGAAACGTACGTAGTAAACAGGCTGTTATTAATATTTGAATGATTCCTTTTGACATTCATCGATGTGCAATTTGTTTACTAATTTAGTCAAGACTTTCTTCTACATAAGCTCAAATCCGTACATTACTTTCTTCATATAATGTGAAGCACAATCAGAATTATAACGTGGTGTACAATACAGAGAAAAATGTCGTTTTGCAAAATAATTTTGGCAAACATCTCGAATACCTCGCAGAAAATGGCAATATAATTTTGGTACAGTTTTTTCCCTGAAGCGTAATAAGTGCTGCCACTATAATACAATAATAATATCATTATTGAACTGCAATTAACCGAGTATCGAGAGCCAAATATAATGCGTGTGCTGTCTAATCCCTATTATTATCAATTGTAAGGTTCCTATGTTATGTAAGACAGCTTGCTCTATAACACAACATGTTTAAACATATATTTATTTGATTTCATAAAATTATGCCACAAAATTTAAAGGAGTATATATTCTATTCTATGCACCGAATGGAATAATCACATTGACCGGTTCAGGATATGAACCCCTTAAAATTTTCTACTGTTATGTGCAAGGGCTCTTACCACTATACTGTTTAAACACTTACGTAAAAGAGACATTACTATAAATTCTTCTGTTGTGGAATGTACACTAATATTTATGGGCGAAATAAAGTTTAAAATCGTAAACATTAAGAAATATTTAATTTGTTAAAAACAGGTTTATAATTTCATATTGTTACTTCTTAGATGATATAATAAATTAATTTTAAGATAATTAAATAGCTTATCTAGGTACACATTACATTTTACTTGTTCGAAAACATGTTATGTAAATACAGAAACTAAAAACACCGGCAAATAAATGGACCAGAAAGCAAAATCTATTACATTTGATATAGCACCTAATAGCCATTACAAAACACTTCACAGCCGTGCATTATCGACTCTATATTCAAATTGAGCCGTAAAATAGGTAATATTGTTCGTTTCCTGAGAGGTTCCTTCCATAAATTTACATGCTGGTTCGTCCATAATGAAAATAAAATAAAATATGTTAATGTACCGTTTTACGTTCAACTCTGGTGTTTAAAACACCATTTATATACAAAAGGAAACAAAGGAATGGAAAAGAATAAAAGGAGAAAACAAACTATGATCACGGTGACAAAAGAAGGGATCCTGTGAGCACGGTTTAGTAGTTGGTATCGTTCGCACTCTGCGTGAACATTAAATCTTGTTGTTTGTACAGTTAAGTAACGTTAATGCTAGCCTAAAGAAAATACATATCAAAGTAATACTATTGCAACGCTACAGTTCAAATTAATTTTTATCTTAATGCTTGCTATATATTACATCAAAGAAATTTAAAAATTTTTTTCCAGCTAAGTCTACTATTATTATTATTAAAAGAAATTAAAATAATTTAATAATGGTTTCTTTCAAAGTTGAGTAATTTACACGAAATTGTATCCAAAAGTTCCAGAAATGTGATGACAATTAAAATTGTAAAATGCCAGAATTTCGATACTTATGCTAGGAAGGGAATGCATTCTGCCTAGAATTCTTGCTTTTGTTAATGCTTTCAACGCCGTCTGCGATTCAGTTTCTACTTCTTCTATCGTATCAAATCTTCGTCCTTTCACCTTGATTTGTGTTTCTAGAAAAAGGAAAATGTTGCGAAAAGTCAAGCCAAGCGGGTTGGCTAGCTGAGGAACTACAGCTTTGCTATTTTTTTCAAAAAGCTACTATATGATGAAAGCCGTATGTAGTTTTGCATTATAATGGTGCAGAACATAGTCCTTCTCATATTGACGTTACAATAGAAGTAACACCACCTTACAGAATTTGAGTTTTTGTCTATTGCTGCGAACTTCATAGCTGATGAAACTTATTTATAACACGTTATTTTCAAATTTACCATACCATTAAAATTTTTGTTACACATACAGTTACTTCGATATTTCTTCTTGTCGTTTATTTGCATTTATTCGTTGATAACATGCAAACCGTAATAGTATCACTGTAGCGTTTGTTCTATGATATAGTCTTAAATTAATTTTTTACATAATAAAAATAAATACGCCAGGATTCCCATTGCTCTCAGTACAAAGTTAAAGGAAGAGTAAATCATTTTTATTGATGTCTAGACATCCTTCTAGGTTAACAAAGAAGTTAGACCGAGTTTCCCTGATAATATATTTCTTCATGAGAAAAAATATGATGCAGTTTATTGGTAGCTCGTGACAAAATTATTCTGCCACTAGTGGATATAAAATTGGGTATCATGAAATGGATACTGCTTTTCTTACATTTGCCGAACATTTGCTCAGTTAACTATGAAAAAGATTAGAGCAGGTATTTTTGATGGTTTCCAAATCAGACATCGTACAAAAAATATCAAATTTAGAGACTCGATGGCGGAGTTTGACTTAAATGCTTGCAAAACTTTCTTGGAAATCGAAAATAGAGAATTATATTAACTAGTAGAAGATCTACTTTCACATTTAAAAAAATATGGGATGTAGTATGAGTAATTAAACTCCACTTGCTCCAGAGCCACTTCGACAGGTTTCCTAAAAATCTAGGAAATCTGATCGAGGAGCAGGGACAAACCATGCATCAGAATTTAGGCATCGTGGAGGTGCATTATCAGGGTTTCTGAGGCCCCAGTTGGGCTTCTAATCTGGAACCACGTCTTTGATAGTGCTGCTTTTCTTGCTGTTTTACAACGGCTCTGATGATATCCCTTGCAAGAGCAAATGTAAAGTAGGCAAGTGGAGGAGCAGTGCCAAAAACACGGTTTAAGACCAGAAGAAATGAAATAGAAAAGAATTTGAAGTTTTCTTCTTGCCAAGTGTAGTGCTATCTTTTGCTTAGTTTTTGCATTGATAATTATTTGTTAAAAGATAAAATTTCCTTCGATTTAATATAAATTTGAACTTTAACACCTTGATCCTTTTTATTTTCACCATTAGTTATTGTTTCAGTATTCCTTGTGCTACTATTTGTTCGTGATATATCCGTATTTTAATATATGTATGTCCTATACAAGTTTTATTGGTCACTTTTGTTTGTCCTTATTTGTGTTTCTAATTCCTTCTTTTCTGTGGCCTTCTTGAATGTGTTACTTGTTAGTTACCAGGATAGCCCCCCTATGTGTGAAGCATGTCCTTGTATTTACCATTTACCTTACTTAACCCTGACTATTTGCTCTTCCTTTTGGTAAATTACCAACATAATAAATGCTAAATGTTATTCTTGCAAAAATCAAGTTTCACCTGATAATGCTATTTTTTGCCACTTACGTTACAATTGTCGTCATACTACATGTAGCGGTCTATTAAGAACAGATATTCAGTATATGAAAACCAAAAATGAGAAGCCAGAGGTACTGGTACCCAAGATCACTCATTGATTGTAAATTGTTGGTCACTGTTTGTATTGTACGTAATTACATATTTGGCGTCAGTGAATTGTTTTCAATGCCAGTTGTTGATGTAGTCTAAATTGATCCATGAACAATTTTCGCTCCAAGAGTGTCCCGACGATGCTTTAAAGATTATACACTGTGCCTCCTTAGTAAGGAATCGTAGTTAATATTTCACTCCGGATAGGCGTCATCAGTTTTAAATGATAAATATTTTAAAAAACGCCGTTGCATCTTTTTAATGAACAACTGAAGATAAATTTAATAAGGAAACCTAACAGGTGTAGCACGTTCTATTTTCAACATTTTCGATATGGACTAAAAATACATGGAACAGATAAAACGCCATAATCCTTAACACTATCGATTTTATTGAGTATTTATATTCACTGTAAAAAAACATAAGATCTATTAGAAAAGTAATAGAGAAGTACGTAAACGCCAATATTTTCGTAAGTAAAATTCCATGATTAATTACAATGTACACATATGAGGTCAACTTATCCATGAATATCAAGCCGCTAACTAATAAATTGGCATATAGTCACAAAATTGTAGATTTTCTTGCATAAGGTAATTTTTGATGGAGCCTGTGGTTGATTAACTTGATCACTGAAAGTGAAAGTGTACGTGTTGGCTTTCAGCGGTACGGATCGCGTGCGGGATTTGTTTTCGTACGGATATTTTTGCCGTAGTTTTCCCGGTGCGACGCTGTTTAATTATCTGCTGATGATGATATCTTAGTTGTCAAACTACGTATACAGAATACGAAAATTAACGTAGGAAGGGGTTATATGTATATCAATCTTCAGTGACCATACTTGCATAAGGCCGTGTTAAAATGGGAGAAATATAGGATTTGGTGTTATAGTAGAGACGACTTTCTAATACATTTGTAAACTTTAAATACATTGTTATGAGTCTGTAGTTATCAACACAAGCAATATTACCTTCTAATTCGTTTATAGATGGTTGGAAAAGTTACAGTTTGAAGTGTCATGTTGAGATAGGAAAAGCAAAGGTTTTTAAAATGCTAATTTTATAGAGATATAAAACTTTGCACTAATTCTCACCCGCAATATATACTTGAGGGAATTTTGTCACTACTGTGAGTACATAGTCTTCCGTCACTGACATTAATGTAAAAGGAATGTGGTTCCTATAAGCATAATACAAACCGCTATTTTAGTGTGACTAGATGAAAATTTATTAGCAAACGTGTCAATAACATCTCGAGAAGAATAATGAAGCATTATGATGCTAAATTTAAAAATTATTTCTATAAAGGTATAAATATTCTTATAAAACGTTTTAACAAGCACATTCAAATCAAACTAAATTATAGTGTTGTAAAAATAAATGTTTTTGTGTCCTTTCTATTTTAGTTTAGGCCGAATTTTATAAATTGCATGAAATTTAGGTATTTAAGTGAAATAATAATAATTATTTCTAAAGTATTCGTTTGCTAAAAAAATATTTAACAAGCAGATAAATATATATATATACATATGTATATATATCTAAATAATAACAGGTATATTTCCATTAAAGCAAATAACTGTACAGTGCCTAGCTAGCAATCTACAATTTTAAAATTTTTTGTTCCACTAATTGCAGTACAGCATTATTGATTTTTTTTATGAAATAATTACACTGATAAAGAATAATTAAATATAATTAACATGGACTTTTCATCCTTGATCGGTACCCAGAACATAATCAATCTAACATTTTTTTTTATGGATAATACATACAATATAATGTAGAAATATGTATGTACTTCACATTAATAACCAGATTCTTTTCATCTTTGCCTTGGCAGTAATTTTTTGGATCTTCTAAGCTACACAATTATACATAAGAGAATTGAAAATTTGTAGTAACGTAATAGTACCGACACAAGCTTTGGTGTCGTGATCGAAAACATGTACATCGAAACGATGTGAAATCGTGCGTGTCCCGCATCCCGAGGTGTACTCGAGACGATCCGGTCGCAAATAAAAAACGCGCTTAATTGATTTTGAGATAAATAAATATGATTGTCTGATACGGTTGGATCGTTCACGGGAAAAATCGTTTTGTTCTATGCTTTTTTAATCAACAAAGAGAGAATGTATATTAAAATTGTTTAGTACTAGTTTCCTTTTTTATAGAAAATATTTTTATAGTTTCTAATAATATTTTATTTAGGTTAAATTAATAATTAATTGCATTTCCGACATCATTAGAATATCTTGAGTATATTGCGACTCTTTCTTAGTACATGCTTTGTTTAGAAAATTCTTCTATATCATTCTATATATAAATAAATCTGAGGTTGAAATAATTTGTAGACATGCATTTTCAGATACACTGCAGGCCATAAGTTTGGAATCACTTGCATAAGTTAGGAATCACTTCTGAATATAATGAAAATATTGTAGTGGCTTTAATAAACATTGTAAAAATAAAACAATATTAATATACCAAAACGTTTTATTATAAAATAAGCAGGAAAAAAAGCAAATTTCATTTATTTACATCCACTTATTTTTATTATCAACTAAACGGACTTTTCATCGAAATACCTTCCTTTTGCTTTAATGACGGCAGCACACAATCGCGGTAAACGAGACACTAATTTTGTAAGGGTTTCATTGGGTATATTTGCCCAAGAATCTTGTATAACTTGCCACATGTGAGTCTGGGACGTCGGACACTTTTCACGCACTTTTCTATCCAATTCTTCCCACAACAGCTCTATTGGATTGAGGTCTGGCGATTGTGCCGGCCAAACCATGTTTTGTAAAACACCGTCAGCTTCCTGTTGTTGGAGATATCCTCTACATAAATGAGAAGAATGTTTTGGGTCGTTGTCTTGCATGAATATAAAGTTTTCTCCAAGTAATCTCAGACCGGAGGGCACAGCGTTGTGTTCGAGAATCTGTCTGTAACCCTCCTTTTTCAAAACTCCGTCGATTTTCACCAGATCTCCTACACCAGCCGAAGAAAAACATCCCCAAACCATTACAGAACCGCCACCATGTTTTACCGTGGGCACCACACATTGCGGTAACATTTTTTCCGTAGCAGTTCTTCTTACAAATATCCGACGTCTGGAACCGAAGACCTCGTACTTTGATTCGTCGGTCCATAGTACCTTTCCCACTGTTCTATTGTCCAATCTTTGTGTAACTTAGCCCATTGTAGCCTTTTTATTTTATTTTGCGGACGTAGAAGCGGTTTGCGAACTGCTACACGTCCCATCAGTCCAGCCGCTCTGAGCCGCCTTTTTTACTGTGGTTGAAGAGATCCGAGTTTCACACTCCCTGTTAAACTCACCGCGGATTTGCGAGGCCGTTAATCTTCTATCTCTTTTCGACGTCAATATAATTGTCTGATCTTCTGCAGGAGTTGTAATTTTTGGTCTTCCTGATCGTTTTCTGTCCGTATACCCTCCAGTAGACTGGTATCTTTTAATTGTATTTTGTACACCTTTGTACGATATCTTCATTCTTTTCGCGATATCCCGTATAGAATCTCCCCGATTATGATGACTAATAATTTCTACACGTTTTTCTAGCGATATCTGCTTTCTCTTCGCCATAATCAAACGATGTTTACTGATTCTACACACTTTTATGTGTCTACACACTTTAAATGATACGAAGCAACTAAAATATTCTCATTACTTCAAAATGTATAAATACTTATAAATATAAAAACTAAATGTAATTATAAAAGGTTTATGCGGAAGGGTCTGCAATAAAATTTGTCCATTCCAGGTAATCGTTCATTATGCAGAAATATTACCTGCTCGAATTAATAATACCGCACGCAGAGTTTCCTTAATCTCTGGTTATTTTCCAACTATTAATGCATTTAAAACTACATCTTTTATGTAAAGCTTTATAATGTACTTAAGAATAATCCTTTGTACTTATATCAAAGTAATACGAACGTAACATAGATAAATTTTAATTTTTATGAATTTACTGGAACTGATTCCAAACATATGGCCTGCAGTGTATATAGGCAAATAATACTATTATTTTTTTTGGGTTAATATGCATTTAAAGATATTGAATTTAATGATAAAATTTAACAAAAGGTATCTCGAAAAGTTTTCATCCTAATAGTAAAACAAAAGATCTACGAATCTTTTGATAATTTTATTTTTCAGCCTAATCTCCCTTAATTTCAACGCACATGCGCCCGCCTGGCCTGCGACGACTTTATTCCATAAAAAATGATTTCTGTTGGTCTTCAAACTAATTTTCCTTTTCAATTTGTTATCGTCTATAAAATAACGTTTTTAAAGTACTTTTTCAAATTTCCAAATACAAAGAAATTGGGCGACACCAAATCCGGACTATATGGTGAATAATCCAACTTAAAGAAGTTACACTCACAGGGGATGAGTTAGACTTTAGCTGCCTTATAAATTGCGCATTGGCATAAAGAAAGAGAACTTCGTTTAACACAAACCTGAACATTTTCGGTCAATAGCCGTACGTAATTTTGTTAATGTATTGTCCTAAGTAGCTACTGTTATCGCAGTTCCCTTTTGGCATACAAATATATTCAACAAGAATAACCCCTGCTTGATTTCAAAAGATAGTAGGATATCTTCGACGATTCACAATCCCAGCGAAACTGTTTTGACTAATATTTCATGTTAAAGTGTAACGACACCTTGTCCCTGTACACATATTTCCTTTGTGAAATGTATTAAGAGAACTGTTTTCCTTTGTCAAAAATTCACATATAATACGTTAACAAAATTACGTACGCCTATTTACTAAAAATTCCTAACTGACGTTGAAAAATAAAATTATCAAAAAAATTGTAGATTTTTATTTCATTGTTAGGTAAATAACTTTTTTAGTTCCCAGTCTCATCTAGAAAATCCAATTTCTTTTTGAGAAGTTTTAAAAGACCGTGTAACCTATTAGACGACCATACTGTGGCATCTTGTCTTATGTGGTTATATACGGTTTTCGGTAATTTGTCTATTGTCATTTTCATTTGAGTTTTTATTATGTGTTTAAGAAACGCCTAAAATGCCTTCACATAAGTATTTTATTTGTAGACCTACCAATAAACATATATTTTAGATTTTTATACGTAAAGAATAGAAATTGTCTAACACCTAAATCAAGTTCATAGAAATACTAATTTAATCATTTAATAATGATGTACAATAAGTCACACGCATATTATATTATGTTATATAATAGTATAGCATACGAGGGTGGTCCCATAAGTACCCGGCCTAAACTAGAGATGGCGGTAGTTGTTTGAAAAATATGACTGTATTAAAAAGTACACAATCTACAAAGCATATGTTTCAAGTTTGTTGCGTTGTTTAGTATTTGTTTGGCAGCCATCAATAATGAACGTTTTCAATGAATTTGTAAAAATTGTGAAAATTGGTCATCATTACGTGATAAAATACTTTTATTTGAACGGCCTCAGCCCAATCGATATAAACGCTAAACTGGATTCTACTCTAAGTGAGTCTGCTCCTTCGTTTACAACAGTAAAATATTGGGTAACATAGTTTAAGCGAGGCCGTAGCAGCTACCAAGACGAGCATCGCAGTGGTCGATTAAATGAGATGACGACTACAGAAATGGTGAAGAAAATCCACAAAGCGGTACTTTTGCGCCTTTCATAACCATAGATGAAACGTGGGTCCATCATTTCACACCCGAGACAAAAGAACAATCAAAACAATGTATTCAAAAGGGAGAACCGGCTCCAAAGAAGTCGAAGACTGTTTCATCTGCAGGCAAGGTCGTGTAATCGGTTTTTTAGAATGCGCGTGGAATCATTTTCATTGACTATCTTGAAAAAGGAAAAACTATCAACGGCGAGTGTTATGCGAACTTATTACAACGTTTGAGCGGAGAAATCAAGCAAAAACGGCTGCATTTGTCTAAGATGAAAGTGTTATTTTATCAGGACAATGCACCAGCTCACAAATTCGTTATTGCAAAGACCAAAATTAATGAATTAAAGTTTGAATTGCTACCTCATACACCCTACTCGCCTGATTTAGATTGTTAGAAAAAGTGTATAGAGCTGAAAGGAGATTATGTTGAAAATTAAATATATTTCTTTCCAAAAAACTTTTGTGTTTTCTTTGTTGGGTCGGGTACTTCTGGGACCACTCTCGTGGTAGCTACGCGCGAGTGAGCGTATTCGTAGTGAAGCTTCTAATTGCCAATAAGCTCAGGTCGTTTTCTAAAAATATGAGTCTTCATTGACTAACATAAGACTTCCTTTTGTGATTGGCGATTGACGTAGTTCTGTGTAAGACAAGAGTGCCCTCAAAAATTGTTAGGGATTTGTCAAAGTTATTTTAGTGTCGTACTATTGTTTAATTGAAAAGTTTTTGAATTTGTGAATTTGCGTTAACACTCTGGTGCAAATTTTTCTGCAATTCAAAGTCTGAATAATGTATTGAACCCCTTCTTGACTAATGCTTAATTGCCGAGTAGCTTCTTTTTGTGTAATCCGGCAATTTCATTGAATTGTGCATTCACTTGTCTGCACCTCACTAGCGAACATTCTTCATATCCATCCAATCGTCGCTCTGTAAATTTTAATGGCCGCGAAACTTTCCAGCCTTGAAAATTCGATCATGAATCATTGCTTCATACTCATCTCAAAAATCGAACGGATAAATGATACTGTTACTCAACGACGGTACACAGGAGAATTAAACTTTTGCATGTTAAGGCGAGATAATTGAAATTACCACTTGCAGGTTAGAACTTGCTTCTATACAAGACCTTATATATCAATCAGCTCTCGTATAATGTCTAATTTTGCTTATTATTTCGCTTTCTATAAAACAACGTTCGAGAAATATTTTAATAATGATATTATGCTACATAATTGGCTTGATGATTTCTTCACTTCTAAACCGGATTTCTTCAGATGTGGATGGAAAAATAACTAATAGTCCATATATTTTGTTTGTTAAAAATAATAAGTTTTGAGTTCAATAAAACGTTACGAGTTTATTAGCATCAGTCTAAAACATTATGGAATTTATGAAGTTTTAAAGTTAGTTTATGTTGTTTCCATCGAAAATTTTAACATTTGTCTTTTGTTATAATATTTTTCAATGATAACAGTGCACGTTTTACGAACGAATGAAATCAACAGAATTGACTTTAATCATAGGACAGATTTCACCGTATGTATATTTATTAACTTTCTTCATTTAATTCTTAAAATATGTTTAAATTTTGTATATTGCAGCACTTCCTGGAAGAATTTATTTATGTATTTATGTTAATAGTGAAATAGTTATGTTTGTGGACATACATAAACATGACTGTTCTGAAAAATGAACTGTAAATATTATTTCTTTAATTAATGCGACAACTATTCCGCATAAAGTATTTAAAATGCAAAATAGTTGAAATGAAATATTTAAATGGAGTTTGGTTCAATTTAATTGAAATGGATCCGAGTATTGACCAGGAAGAAAATATAAAATAATGTATTTAAAGAATTTTAATAGAGACTAAAAATGCTTAAAGTAGAATGATGAATAATAAAATATGTTTATGAACGTCAGACGAGACCGCGAAAGAAATTTTAATTAAAAAAAAGTCAAGTAGTGCCTTTTTTCAATTTGTTGTACGCGACCAGTTGTTAGAAGAACAGATATATGGAAGATTTTAATTAGGAGAACGAATACACGGATATTCTTAAAAAGTTTTCTAATATGCATACATTTGTTTGTTGAAACGAAATCTTGTTAATGAAGTTTATCAGACATTTAGTTTCGAATATTAGGATATTACTGGTGTTAAAACATTAAACCACATTTACTAATCCCTTCTAAATTTCACTTTTCTACGTTTTTACAATTTATATTGCAATTAATGACCTTGTATGTGTGTATATAAAATAAAAAATTCTTGCATAAACTGTTGTCCCTAACAGCGACGACTGTTAAATTTCAGATCCCTGCGATTATTCGTTTCGTTGTGACGACTGCTTAGTGGGAATCTGTGACGAGATGGATATAGTTGAAATTCATATTATCATTAACTCTCTTGCATATTGTTATGAATATTTGTTGGTAAATAATGTTGAAGACTGTAGTGAATCGAATTAATCAAAAAAATGCAAAGAAAACTTTACTACGTCAATGTTCGTATTCTGAATACGTATTTCACCAACTAAGTTGTCATTATCAGTGGATTATTAATCACAGTATCGCACTAAAATTCGCGGTAATGCTTACACAGGAAAAATTCTACACATTGCTAATGCTAACAATTTAGTTGTTAAAATACATTTGCAAAGTTTGGACATTGATCTGGCAAAGAGCTTTTTACCTTTTTTTGATTAACGTGAAATGAAGGAAGGTTTGAAGAACGCGAATTCCTCATTTTCCACTATTGAATAATGGGTTAGTAAGTTCAAGTGTAGTATAATTATTAAGGACGTACCATGTAGTCAACGTCCAAAATCTGTCGCTATACCTGAAATTTTTGAAAACTCGCATACTATGGTGGTAAAAGACGTTTGAAAGCGTCTGAGATAGAGGAGACTGTAAAGCTATCTAAAGAACGCACAACGTATATTTTGAATAAAAATTTGGCTACGAAGAAGCTGTTTACAGGGTAGGTACCACGACTGCTCAGAGTGGACTAAAAATTGGTGAAAACGTAAATTTCTCATGAATTTTTGGAGCGTTTTTGAGAAGACAAGATAAATTTATCGCCACAGATGAGACTTGAGTTCATTATTATACGTTTGAAACAAAACAATAATCTAAGCAGTGACGTAAGGTGGTACTCCTATCTTAAACAAGGCGATGGTTGTTCTACCTGCAGGAAAGGTAATGGTTTCCATATTTTTAGGATGCAGACAGTATTCTTCTTGTCGATTACCTTTCGAAAGGCTAAACCATTATAAGCGTGATTGTTTCCGCACCTGACCTCTTCCCCGGATTTAGCACTGTGGGATTACCACCTCTTTTCACACCTAAAAATACCTTACTGATCAGAAATTTTTTTGTCCATCTTGAAAAATGAGGGACTAATGTACAAAACTTCCCTTGATATCCACTCGTTATCAACAACGTCATCGACAAAATGAGAATTTCGGTAGTTGTCACTTACTCCATTTTAACAGGCGATTTCAAATTTCAAATGTTAAATGCGTTGCAAAACTTTCTTAAATTCGTTGTTAAATCCTTGTCCTATTTTAGTGATATATGTATGTCTGCAATCTCCCTCGATTTAACGTTGAATTTAATTCTATTGATTTACTAGTTAGTAATTAATCAATTTTCAATGAGTTCTAGAAATGGGCATGTGTTACATTTTCTTTTCGTTTTGAAATTAAATGATAGAATATGCAGTTTTCAATGCCGCCATTGCACTTAGATTGATATATAGAGAAGCGTATTTTATTGATTTCTATTATTTATGGATATTTGCATGTCATTACAATTAATTTTCTTTGAACCATTACGGACCCCCTAGATAGAGATGATGGACTTCCTAGGGGTCCGCGGATCATAAGTTAAGAACCTCTGGCCTACAATGTTAAGTAATCACTCACCTTAGATAATTAATTACTTGAGTCTTCTAAAAGATTTACAAACTAATTTAATATTTTATTTGAAATAGTTGATTGTTGTGGTCGTTGCATTGTGAAATTCCGTCAAACTAAGGAATAAATACAACGCTAAGGATTAAATAAGACACTGTCTAAATTTTACACTACATTATATATTAACTGCTGCCGTTGTAAATATATAATATAGTGTTTATATATGTTTTATTTATTCCTTAATACAATATTTTATTTTATTGTTTTATGTACAATATGAACATTCATGTCTGAATGTATTGTATTAAGGATTAAAGTAGGACAATGTTGTATTAAATAATTAAATACGAAATGACGGACAGATTTAGAATAGTTGTACACTTAATGATTGTATCTTAGAAATATTTTTTGCTTTATTATGCATATATTTTTGATTACTTAAAGCTATTCTTAAAATAATTTATTTCTCCTTAAGACATTGGCGTTATTATGTATTTCAATTAATTAAATATTTATTTATTATACTTTAGTTGCGTGAAATATCACATATTATAGAAATAATATTAAAAATAATAATAATATATTATAGATCTAGAAATATACAGAAGCACTGAACACATTAAAGTTAATTAAAACTATAGTTATACTCCAAACAGCCTTTAATAAAGTTCATGTCGAGGGTAGTTCCAAATAGACTAGGACTGCGCTTGAAAGATGCGTTCCTATTCAAGTCGTGATGGATGAAATGATATAAGAACAAATTTTGTGTTCGTCTGGAAAAATTCGTAACAGAAATTTTTTCTATGATTGAGACAGAGTAGCAATTTGAAAGTACTGGATTTTGTTGTAGAAAAAAATGTAGAATGTTGGAAGATAATTATTAACACTGCCGATGAAATTTGAATCTATTGTTACCACTTGAGAATGAAGTATCAGGGCGCGCAATAAGTAGATAAATCAGAAACACCACCAGAAGAAACTCGTGCACAACAGTCTGACGCTAAAGCAATGATCACAGTATTTTTTATTATATGGGGATGATGTATGCGTACAGAGTCCCCTATATTACTACAGCAACCGTCAATTGTTGAAAAGAAATTTTGCATCGTGAATGCAGAGAGTAACATCTTCAGGAAATGACTTGGTTGATGAAAGAGGATGTTTTGCCACGATAACTCTCGTTCACACGATTATTGTAACAGTTTTTTTGAATAGTAGTAAAGCAGGCAAGTGAGTACTGCGCCTTTTGCATAGTTTTTATATAGTCGCATGCGATTTATATTCACCCCTCAAGTAAAGAAAAATTTTAATTAAAGAACTTTAGAGGTGATTTTAAAGAAGCATTCAAACAATAGCCCTCAAATTAAAATTATTTCACTACAGAAGATTGCGTTACGGCTAGAAAACTATTGTTGTCATTTTTGTGTGAAAAAAAATAATTCCAGGTTGTGAAGCAAAATTATATATAAAATTATAAATAATAATAAATAATAAATAATTATATTATAAACAATAAATAAATGAGGTTAATGGGTTTTCAGGCCAGCTATTTTGGCACGCTAGCCAAGAAAACAAGTAATTCGTAATGAGTATCAAAGTACGGGACATCTCGAAAGCTGAGACAAAATATTAGCAATAGAAAAACAACATGTTTGTCTTTAAAATTTTATTCAATGAAACAAAATACAAAAATCTTAAAGGTTTGAATATATTAACCATTAGTAAACGAAGGTAATATGTATTAAAAAATGTAATTAATGCAAAGGTTGTATATACGAGGGAGCGTTTTTATATTCGCAGAATGAGCGGGTTGTAGAGGGGTGAGTAGGCGCATTGGGGGCGTAGCCTGTGCAGCGACTCATGATTAGTATAAATACGAAGTTTCATTGTTATTAGACAGTTAGTCTTTGAGCTATCGTCAACCAAGTAACATAATTAGGAGTGAAAAGTGAAATATGGAAAAAATCGTGCTGTTACAAAGTTCCTTACCAGGCAATGAAAATCAGTCGCGACCATAATGAATGAGATGTCATTGGTTTACGGCGACTCTTGTCCAGGAAAAACCATGGTGTACAAGTGGCATAGTTTATTTAAACAAGGAAGGGAATCCCTTGAAGACGACCCGAGGCCGGGCAGGAGCATTGAGGTGACCACGCCAGCACTTATCCAAAAAGTTGAACAAATTGTACTCGAAGATGCTCGACTAAAGAAGAAACAACTCGCAGAAATGGTTGGAGTATCAGATACAACAATTTTTAAAATCCTACACGATCATCTCGGCATGTCTAAGGTCAGCGCAAGATGGGTGCCGAGAATGCTCACGCCGCCGCAAAAACAACAGCGCGTAGAGTGTTCGCGTGCATTTTTGGACCTCTGTAATGAAGACAAGGATGGTGTATTGAGTGGAATTGTTACTGGAGACGAAACTTGGGTTCATCATTATGAACCTCAGTACAAACAAGACTCCATGCAGTGGCATAAAAAGGGCACAGCACCTTCCAAGAAATTTAAAGTGTCACAATCAGCTGGGAAACTCATGGCAACGGTATTTTGGGACTCGGAAGGAATATTGTTGATTGATTATAAAGATAAAGGTGTTTCTATAACCGGAGAATATTACGCTTCAATATTAGAGCGACTAAAAGAAGCCATTAAAGAGAAAAACGGGGAAAATTGACAAAAGGTGTTCTGCTTTTGCACGACAACGCGCCCGTCCACAAGAGCCGCGTTGCGTTAGCTGCCCTGCATAAGGTGGGCTTCGAAATTGTGAATCACCCACCCTACAGCCCAGACCTGGCCCCGAGTGATTATTACCTGTTTCCGAAAATGAAAAAAGAGCTGCGGGGTAAAAAATTTACTGCCGATGATGAAGTCAAGGAGGCAGTTGCGGCGTATTTTGCAGATAAAGAGAAATCATTTTTTTATGAGGGTATAAATAAATTAATTGAAAGATGTGAGAAATGTATCCGTCTTGCAGGTGAATATATTGAAAAAGAAAAATAATTTGGTTTTTCTATTTCCACCCCTTGTCCCCCATTCCGCGAATATAAAAACGCTCCCTCGTATGTATGCTTGTGTTTCTATATCTCTGGACAAGGCCTAATTGTACCACGAAGCCATTACGTGTAGTGGTATATAATCAAATTTGAATTCCCTCTATTTTTAAAAAATTGGGCTTTAAAAGGAATTGGCGGAAGGAAGGGTAATTTTCATGGTTAAATATAGATTCACCAAAGACGGCACAGAAAAATAATGCTAAAATTAAATAATTAAAAGGGTTTTATAATTAAATGAATTTTAGCAACATTGGGAATAATACCACTAATAGTTCAGTTGCCAAATGTATTTTAACATGATATGTTACACGATTTACTTTATGTAATATATAACAATAAAAATAAATAATTACCAAAAGAAGGTAAGGTGGACTCTTATCAACGGATGGGTGCCTGGCAAGTATCTTCGAAAGATAGTAAATATTATTCTCTGTCAAAGGATAGAAATGGAATCGATATACATATAAGTTCGTTTCGTGGTAGGTAAGGTTTTTTTTGGAAAAATGCCTTAGTTTATGACTAATGCATATTAACTAACAAAGAAATTTCTCGTTGGAAATATTTTTAACATCGTAAAGGATGTCAAGCTAAGAATTTTTAAAATTATAAACTGTAATATATATTTATAAACACAAAATATATGCACTTATTTAGGTGTTCTATAATTTAATTTAAAATTTATAGATGGTTAATTTAAAGAGTCTAATAATATATTATAGGCATTGAAGTAAAACAAACTTTTTTATTTTGATGGGGTAGGTTACCAAATTCAATAGGAACCATGTTCTACGTTTTGCAAATTGTCTGCATGATTTTGCTTGCTTCTAAATTGTCGTTCGCTTGTGTTAAAAATACGATTTTTTTTATTATTCACTCTTTGATTTTGCAGTGACAATGATGTCATTAATCGTTGTAAATTGTTATTACTAATCTAAATATTATTACCACATTAGCTTTTAAGATATGGGCAAATACATTAAATGTTAGAGAGTGTTAATAATAATCTAAACATTTTCTTTTTGAATAATTTGATTTTATAATATTTACTGTTTCTGTGATTATATTCAGACTACACAAACGCATAAATATTTACATATAATTATCATTAACTATGAAATGTTAATAGATTTTAAGATTATTTGTATACAACACTACATAATTGTTAATAAAAGTGAAAGTGTATACATTAATGTCTACCACAAACTACACGTGAACAGCTACTACTTACATCCATGTTCCATTGGGTGGTTTTCGCATTCCTGCACAAGTTTCACACAAAAAATAGGCCACCATAAAACAAAGAAGCACTCGCAGCATCTCTAATGTGCTTCCAAGAATCTTCATATTGCTGGAACAACAAATAATACACTTTAATTAAAAGATGCGAGCACTAAGTAGATTCATAAAAGGTGAATCGTTATATAGAACAGAGTCGAGCCAATAAAAGACTTTTAAATATCTATAAATAAAGTAATAAGAAGAAAGTGCACAATTGTGTATTTTTATTTATTGTTCTTATTAATAAATTGCTTGTAAAAGGAGGCCAACGTCAATTATATATTTATGTAGATAGATGGAGTAAAAAATAAAATAATTTTTTTCTAAGAATGACAGACACGCTATGCAGTAAAGAAATATAACGAATTTATAATAGCTTTATTTAAGAACTTTATGATTCTCGTAAAATAGAGAAAGGCTATCAAAATAACTACAATAAAAAACGTACGTTAAATTCGGAGTGAATGGACCGGCAATGATCTCTTGTCGGCTCTGCTTGAATGTTTGATGTTTAAGAAATATTAATAGATCAACAATAAACCGTGTCAAAGGCGAGCTGTTTTGTGTTAACACAAAAAAAGTTTTGTAATCTTGCTGATTGAATGTAGTGCAGTCAAGGACAGGATAAGTGCTCGCTTTAACCACCAGAACAATAGAATATTGTACATTATCATAAAATTGCGTTACTTTATCTGGGCCTGTACCGCATTTGTATTCTCGTTGTCATCTTTGTGAGACTCGAGACAAATTGCATTCTACTCCGTCACAGCAATCACAATTAAAGTCTTGAAATGTTGACATTTTACACATAATTGTTTCATTAAAATGTGACGAACATCCTGTGTTATTAATAATAAGAACATTTCATATTTTCGTGGAGCTAAAATATTAAAATTTTTCATGCACATATAGTTGGAGCCAAAGAGTTAACAGGGATTATAAAATTTTCAAATATATTCTGCTCTATTCCAATCTGGTAAAGGAATGTCTACCTTAAGTTATAAATACCTTTTTATATTTTTCATTCAAATTTCTCCTAAATTCTTTCATATTAGCAAGTTTTATAAACAATATAAACTGTTCGCGGTTGTGTCCAACAAATACTTCTTGACATCACTTATTCGTTGATTCTGAGTTCGGAAAAGTTGAAATAAAATTACGTTTTATAGATTGTTGAACGGTGCTACCGTGTTATATATCATTACCCTGGATCAGTGTCAAAATTACCTATAAATTTACTTCAGTACACATTTTCCAAGATATAGATGAACCGACGTTGATCCATATCCTATACTTGAAAAATAGGACAAATACCTATCCACTATATGGATAACTATACCATTACAATTTCATTTCCGCTTGATTAATGTAGTACTATACATTTAGGAATCAATTCACCACTCTTCGAAGGACGACTAACATAGAGTCAAAACCGCAGCAATTTACTTTGGTTTCGTTAATAAATAGCATAATTTTCTACTGACTAAATATTCACTTAATATGATCCTTCGCGAATGCAACACGGCGATTACGATTTTTTAGATAAATTACGAATTTTTTCAGACTATTCTACCAAGTAAATTGGTTTCGTTTAATAGTTTTCGAATTATATAGACTGAAGTTACTGTATTTTTAAATAATGCCACTATGTCGCAGCTCTTTTTTTGGAAATGTGTTTATAACACGAATTATACGACAATCAAAGTTCTCTGATAATTTTTTCAGTTTCTCTTTGCCCTATCACAATTTTGCAGAATATATTTTTTCTTGATATATTGTACTTCATTAAATGAAACTAAGTTTTTTTGAACGACTTAACCAATTTGCTATTTAATTATATAGATTCAAAATAATACAAGGCACTCTTTTTTGGTTTCCCACGTTAAGTGTAGTATCAATAACAACAAGTATATTTAATTAAATTTAGATGAATATTTACACTACTCTTTGATCAATTTACATTGCATACTCTTTTACAACCTTAACTGACAACACGCACTGCAAAATTAAGTGTTATTAATTGTACACGTCCATACAAACATATACATACATTAAAGGGGGATTCCTTGTTTGCGCGTCTTAAGCTTTGTGTAGACGTATAAAGATATATTTTTACTTGATTCTGGTTTATCTTAAAGAGCGAGAAACATAACAATATCATTAAAAAAATGTGTGTATACCTCCGATAAATAAATCATTTTTACTTATGTAATTGTAACTGTATATATGTGTATTCTGCAATCAAGAGATGTAGAGAAGCTTGTAAGTGACACATTCGTATGCGTATTATAGTATAACTTATTTAGTGTGAAGTTAATATGAACCCACGCTCAATATTTGCACACTTAACTAATCTCAGAATTAAATTTCTTAAAATTAGATAAACCTTTAATGTAAAGGGATAGATGTCCACTTATGCTTTAATATATTCTCATTTTACTTTTAATAAAGACGGGTTTTCAGTGCAGTAGTTCAGCCCTGAAGATGTCCCATACGAATGGGTACGAAACGTCGGCAGATATACTAGTGACGCGGTTCCAGCCTGGAAACCCAGAAGCAGATAGCAAAGACGGGTATATTTTTCATTTTTAAAACATTTCTTTAATCAAAAGAATGACATCAGTTGAAAACATAAACACAAAAGAAGTAACATTTTGTTCAACTAAAACAAAAAAAAAGATTTATATCGACATAAATAATTAAATTACGTAAGGTTTTACTTTGCTTACTTTGTTCATAAAATTATATATACTCTTTTTCGTGCGAATCAATATCGTATGTCTCAAGTGAATTTTCTAATTAGATAATATTTGTCGAATAAATTGGGATAGTGGAATTTGTCAGCATTAAGACTTAAACAATCTATTGATTTCTTGACATGTATACATATATCTAAAAGCATTCCGAATGTGATACTAGCTGTGTTATGTTTACGTCTCCATCAATTTTACATGCATATTTCACTCAATGTAGGAAATGTTACATCAAAAGGACACGAATAACATGATATTAAAATGACTTTTATTACCAGAAATATGCATATGGTTGATATATAGTATATATATATATACCATATATAATGATGGTTTCATTGTATATTATATATACCATATATAATGATGGTTTTCGGGTTTCTTCCGCATTATAAAAATTTATTGGCTCTGGTACGAACACCGTCGACGTTTCAATACTCTGGCTGGCATTTCCTTCTAGCGCCGTGCTAATTGGACTGTGTTGCGCTAATGTTTGCAGTCCTTTTATATCCATGTCCTTCTGGTGCGGGGCATGGGACGAATGTCGCTGTCTTGTCCACTATTAATGGCCGGGGGATTTTGCCTTCGTTTCGTATGTTCTTGGTTCTTGGTTGGATCTATCGTTGTAGTTTACTTTGTTTATTCTTAGGAACATTTATTATTTCTATTTTGATGACCTCCCTAATGATTCTTGTCCGTAGATGCGTATTTTTAGCAAGTGTTTTCATGTTATTAAAATTTATTGTGTCCTGTCATCATGAAATGTTGTCCCAATGACAAAGTGGCTTCCCGTATCTGTAGCGCAAATTTGTGTTTGTCTCTCTCACGCTGATTTTCCGCTTCGTCTGGTCTACCTATGGTTCATCACAATTTTTGCATGAAATTTCATAAATACCTTGATCTTTTACGGTATTACCGTTAGACGATCAGGGAGTGTATGGTTGTGAGATGCGCGTGGGGGAAAAACGTAAAAAGTGATGCGCCGCTTCAGGAGGCGTTATTGTGGTTCTGTTTAAGCTAATAAGACGTATTTTCTATATGAATAAACATTATGCGTATATTTGTAAGTTGGTATAAGAAAAAGGCTCCGAAATTCTCTATTATATATGGAATTTAAAACTATTTATTATAATGCCAGATACATATTTTATAATCGATAGCATATTTCAAGGTTAATAAAATTTAAGATAATTTCTGAAATTTTATTTCTTTGATTTTTGGACTTTTTGAATTTTTCTTAATTTGCGATAATTAAATTTTGGTTTCTTAATAATATTTGATTTTGAGATATACAGCAAGAGTGTATTAAACGAAAGTAGATGATTCGATACCTCTGGGCTTTATGCATCCAAGTTGTCGAAATGCGTATATAGAATACGAAAATTAATGTGGACAGGGGCTATATATCAACCTTAATATTCTAAGTTGCTATTGTAACACGTATAATGTTAAGTGTTATTAAAAGAAGTATGCTAAAGCCGATATAGTACATGTATGACATAGTGCTTAGCGAATTTTATGGTTAAATGATTAATATGTGTATGTAATTGTATCCAACTATTATATTGTATTTTGTCATATAAACCATTCTACCTATTCTAGTCTTTTGTCCATTGAATATCATTCATATATACTGTTATTTATTTGTAATGCCATCGGCCACCAGTCAAAACTGGAGTCACATTATGTACTTTCGTTTAAGATATCATGTTATTTATTTTTGACAAATTTCGTTTTTTCACATCTTAAATAAATATATCGTCTTACATATATCAATTAAAAGAAGAAAAGAAAGTAACAGAGTACCACCATGTAACTTTAAACTGAATAATTAATGCTTATTTACACTCTAATATTCTTCTAATCAAAAGGCTATCTATCGAATTCCTTCAGTTATTTTACCCTAGAATATTTTCATTGAAATAATGTACCAATAAATGTTCTTTAATATTTTCTTCTCAATAAAAGCACAATTAATTCTATTATATATAAGATAATTGTTCAATAACATTTTAATAAACATTTATATATAGAGAAAAAAAAGTAGAAAATATTGTGAATGTATACCGGCTAATTTGCGCTAAAACGGCTAAAAATGATTTTATAGGCTAACAAGGTCATGGTCGCAGTTTCTTGGAATGCGCGCTGCATAATACACAGTGACTATCTTGAAAAGGGAAAAGAAATAATGACGAATATTATTGCAACTTAGAATGCTTTGGTTACTTTTTAGAAAAAAAAGACGATCCCAATGTAAATGCAGATGTCATGGCCGAAACTTATGAATTAGGATTCGAGTTGTATCTCCATGCATCAAATTGGTCCCTGTTTCCGAACATGAATAAATGGCTAGCCGAAAAGAGATTTGGCTCTAATGAGGAAATCATCTACGAAACAAATGCCTATTTTAAAATGTTAAGGGGATCGTATTGTCTGGGAAGAAAAATTAGAAAGCCGTGCATCAATATATTCCCTTTATGTAAAAGTGATTATGTTGAAAAATGTTTCCTGTTCGAACGAAATATTCTTGGTTTATTAATTTTTTTTATCAAATTTCTCACTCTGTCTTCATAGAGGAAGATGTGGATTATTTGGCTTATACCGCTTCTTACATTTTCATAAAAGTTTGTGGCTGAAGAATGTCTGTCGGTACTTTATTTAGGATCAGAGACTGTTTTTTAGGCTTATAATTAAACGTTTATAAGCCTCAAAAACTGTTTCTGATCCTAAATAAAGTACCGGTAGACATTCTTCAGTTTTGAAAACGGTGCTGCTTGTAACATTTACAAATGCATCCTTGCAATAATACTTTTTTTACATTTAGTTATGAATTTTCTATTGCTATCCATTTACACGTGTTTCTCTGGTAGATAAAATAGCCACGCAAATATTAAGTAAATATAAGAATTACAACAGAGATCAGTTTCATTCAAATAAATATTAATATATATAAACAAAACAAATGAAGCAGAATAAAATTCAATTTTCGATGTACATACATGCATATATATAGTTGAATTTGATGGAGCCTGTGGTTGATTGACTTGATCAATAAGGTTGATATATAACCCCTTTCCACATTAACTTTTGTGAATTCTGTATACGCATGGTTGTCGAAATGCGTATACAGAATTTACAAAAGTTAATGTGGAAAGGGGTTATATATCAACCTTATTGATCAATGCATATATATGTACATGTATATAATTTAGACCGAAAGAATTTATCCTATCCGCCTAATTAAAGCACTGTGTACAGAATGTATTATTTTAAACTTAAATATATTTTGCCGTAGAACCTAAACTAGCATTTCTCTCACCAGGGACTGTACGATGCGGTTTAATAATAATTTTTGTTTTGTGAATAAACGCATTGAAAACGTTTCACGAAAACCACAGAGAGAAACGCGTACGTATATTTTGAGGCCGAGTTCGTTTTATTTAAATGCTGAATAAAGTTATTTCGTACTAAAGTTTGCAGCGTTCTTGATTCCTGCGTTAATATTTTATCTACCTGTATGGACTCATACCATGAGAATGTTGGTGTACAATTATATACATATATTATGTAAACGATAAAGGAAGGAAGCGTCCAACTATAAGCAGAAATAAACCATTGATGTTAATCAGGATGTTACATTCCGTTTCCTTGCGCTAGATATTCCATAAACAATATTAATGTTGCTTCATGAAAGGTGGTACGTAAACTGATAAAACTGAATTTACTTCGACTGAATTAATTCTTCCTTCAAGTGGTAAAGCGTTAATAAAATAAACTCATTTTCAAATTCTCAAATAGCGTTTAGAATTTAAACCGTTGCGGTCTAAAAGATTTTTCGTCATTTACATACTACTTCTATGTATACTATGAAAACAAGAACGGTTACAGGAATTTTTAGGTTCCACGCTAGATTATAATTTGCTGTTAAATTTTGTTTTTCTAATTTCAGTTTAAACAACTCATAAGTGATTTGTTATAGTTTATTTTTATGAAATGAGTTTTGCGTTGAGTCTAGCTATGTGTTTGATGTAACGAACTTATGTATATATTTTTGCTTTTTTATGCCAAGTTTAAAGTAAGGACGATTATTGATGTTAGTAATAATAAAATTATTCTTTGCGTGCGATTTAACGAACAAACATTTTATCATTTATAATAATGTAGTACTTATTGTACCACCCATGTTATAATTCATCACTCATTCTATTAATAGTATGCAAAATCCAATTTAATATATTTTATTTACTTTTTATTTAATAGGGACGTTGGTTTTCAAAGACAGCAGTTTACAACCCAATATACTTTCTTTGTACTTACACAGAATTGTTAAACAGCTAACCCACTTCGCGAAATTTTGCACGGCTTGAGTAGCTAACAGTTTTAGGCAGGACAGCACTGTCGAAAAGCAACAATTAACAGTCAAAGGCTACTATGAGTCATGCTCAATTAGTGTAACCATCAAATCACATCAATCATAAAATTAACATGAGTTATACTCAATTTGTATAAGTATCAACTCATATTAACAACAAAACGTATCAATGTTAAACTACTGTTAGTGCGATAATGCCATCAAAAGCAACTAAGTAACGTACTAAGATTGCTATATTATATATCAATTCTATGTTTAAATTCGTTTACCAAGTTTAGTGATTTGTTATTAAAGTTTAGGGATTTTGAATCAGTATTTTGTTTAAATAATAAAATTAGTCAATTTTAAGAAAACCAGCGTGGAGTTGTATCTACCAATAACAAATACAGCCCACTAAAACCATAAGATACTCAGGTCCACACACACACACCACCATCAAACATTATGTTATGTTTTGCTATGTAACTTTATTTGTATTTATTAAAAATTGCCTACATTCCTAAATCGATGATAATAAAATTGAAAATTTATAAATTATAAAACGGTATTTCAAGGGTAATCAAGCAAAGGCAAATATTTTTGCATCAAGAAAAGAAGAAAGAAGTAATTAACTATCTTTCTACATGGAATGTATACGTTAAAAATGTATTGATATTCTGTGATTTCTCTGCTAGGCGGAAATGTATTTCAGCTCAATGCATCGAGCTTAGGGAAACAATATTGAAATCATTCTATAAAGCAATAGGAATTAAACACACGATTTTTTTTCAAAATATCGTGACAGTACTATAACAATTTAAACTATCACTTCTCATCGTCACCCTCTATGTGCGTAACAAAGAAAGGAAGAACCTATTCATTCTGAGGTAATATAAGTACATAACTTAACATATGATATAAGCAATTCCAGTTATACTATATGGCGACTCTACACAATTTCAAATTTGTTAATGTTTAAATATTAGTATGTATGTGAAAGATGAACAATTGATAGAAGTAATCAATAAAATCAAAATCTGGTAGTTTTGACACTTAGTTTCAGTTTGAAGATAGAAAGAAATTCTTTAGGTCAATACAGCACTTCAAAATAAAGGCGCTGATTGACCACCACTGGTGGATAAAAGGCATGCGGGAAAGTCGAACACTACCTAGAAGCGAAAAGCTATTGTCAGAGGAAGTGGTGTCCCTTTTGTTACGGAATTTTGTCATGCACGAACTGATAGTGATCAGTGAAGAGGATTATGCTCTTATAACTTAGTCATCATGATCTAAGAAAAATTTAGCAGTACAGTTAGGAATCGAATGCAAGATACTCTCAACTTAGCGGAAGTATGGTCGAGAAAGGAGGGGCTTGAATATAAGCTTGCATTAAACAACCATAGTTCTTTCCACATGACGGAGAGAATTAGAAATAGTAGAACCTCTAAAACTCTTAGGAACAGAATTGAAAATCTCGAAGCATCTTTGGAGCCTTACGTGGAGCCAATATGTTGATATATGTTGAATATCAGTGAAGGCGTTGACTGTTCTATATATGGTAGCACGTATGGAAAGACATGGGGGTTAAAACCATAAATAGTGCTTTGGCTGTATACAATGGTCGTGAAACAAACTCTCATTGTTGGTATGGTGAATGAAAATATTGCAACCTGCAGCAATGCCAAAATTAAGTTTATATCGGCACTGCCGAGCATCCGTTTTCGATATTTTTGGCTAATTGACCTAAGGATTTTCTTTTCTGTGTGTAGTGTTGTTATCTCGTATTAACACACATGTATTTACTTTAAAAACTCATCTTTGTAAAAACATCGAACGCTTACTTTTAACAAAAAAGGGGAAATTACCGAATCCATTCCAAATTTATGGCTTACAAGAAAGAAATATTTTTTCAAAATAAAGTATACCAAAACTTTTGCGACATTCGATGTTAGAATATTCAGCAAATTCTTTTATAATTGTAAATAATAACAGTTTTCGTATTGTTATTAGAAGTTTTTAGAGTTTTTAACGTGATTAAATGAAAATAAATATGCTTTCTCATAACAGAATGATAACATTTGATGACATGTAATATTCGGGGAATATAGGAATACTTTTCTGACTGACTGTAGTGTTTAGATCGACAATCAGTATAATGTTGAAGTTGTGTTAATCGACGGCTAAAGCTTCTTTGCTACCTGCCCAATCTGTAAAACACAACAAACACATATGAGGTAATTGTTCTTCGTCTGTCACTTTCGCTCTCATTTTTAAATTTTAGTTTAACGAAATTAAGTTCATTAACTATGGGGCGAAAAATTGCTTGATAAATGAAATGAGAAATGGACGAAAAGAGGAGATCTTGTGCTGTTTAGATATGTTGTAATATTATTTTATTGGAATCATCTACTAAACTAAAAAATCAAAGCAATGTATACATTTTTATAAAAATCTGAATAAAATATTACATTTCAATCCAAAGTGGCATTTTATAATTAAATATTTTAGTGTTATATGTATATACACAATTAGGTTATGTGTTCACAATAAACAGTAAAATTTCATTTACTTTCCACTGAAATATATTCTTCTTTATTCGAGACATATTTTATTTAATTTCGAGACACATTTTCCCCTTCTTTTTCTAAGGAAAGCGTACGTTAAATCTCCTATTATGTCCTAGTTCACAAGAGCCTCTTAAATGTCTTCAAAGCGCATCATTCGAGACAACAATGACTTCTATACCGGAAGAGGGACTAGCAATTATGCGATCGCAATTCTTTGATAATTACGCTCTCTCGCTTGGTACCATTCTTAACAATCAGTGTCACTTGACGACAAACATCGACAATTCACCCGACACCTTACCTTCTTTTAAGTCACGGAATAAGAACTGGTGGTTAACTTCGCACACCTGGACGTTCGCGTGGGATCATTAACGAGATAGTTTGCTATGAAAAATATCTTAACGACAATAACGCTAACGACATATGAGTCTAATTAGTGCAGTTATGTGCGTGCGTTAATTAAAATAGAAAAAAAATCATGTAACTCTGGCGCAAGTAGGTTAGCGAGCATAAATTATAGAAACGAATGCGTGGAATTGAAATTATGTGAAAGTAAGAAAAAATCTAGACACGAGATTGATTTGTTATTGTCTGAGTTGCGTGAATGTCTACATACTCGCTAATTTATTTTAGTTTATTACGCTGAGCTTCCATGTCACACTGCATTACTGCTGTACATTAATACTTTTACAGACTCAGAATATTATAAAGGGTGTTAATAGAGTAACACGTCTTTACATTGACTTAATTATATTCTAACTATTTAACGCCAACATTTGTGTGAATAAATTTAAATGAATAGTTCTGGAATTGCATTTTATCGCATAAGCTATTTTAAACGTGAATTGCATGTTAAAGTAGAAAGATATTTATTCTATTATATTCTTAATGGCATTAATAATTTTGTTACGCTTACGACGAAGAGAAAAGAGCGTTAATTTTGAGAAATATCCCTGGCATAGGCATTTATATACTTAATATAACTACATTCCGAGCGCTAGAATGTTAGCCATTTAAAGTACATTGACGTACTGTTAGAATTATTAGAGTAATAGAGTAGTATATACATATTTAGACGTTTTGAAAGTAAATAATATTTTTTTTTATTTCACACAAAGTACAACTTACTAATGTGCATAAACAGTTTTAATTATAGATTATATGAAAGGTATTTTAAATTACATTTTTTACAGCAATGATCTTATGGCACTTACCCATTCTTCCGATTCTTCTTTTAATTCTAATCTTCTTTTGGTATCCCTTTTGCTTCCAATATCGTCGTTTAAATATTTTTATAACATAGT
>JAVIWB010006941.1:0-13018 GCA_031893035.1 Dermolepida albohirtum | reverse complement strand
CAACAAGTTCCGCTACCAGGTCGAGGACGGGGACCTCGACGGCTGGAAGCCGTTCGCCGCGCCCGCGCCCGCCGCCCCTTCCGCCCCCGCCGGGTCCGGCGTCTCTTCCACCCCCGCCGGGGACGGCGACCTGCCCGGGTACGCCAGACCTTACATTGGCCCGCGCGACCGGCGGCGGCAGGTCCTGGCCGACGGCCGGGTACTCATCGAATCCGCGAGCGGCCTGATCCGCATCGTCAGCCCGGACGGCGGCGCCGCCGACTTTTCCCCCAAAGGAACGGAATGAGCGCTTTCGACGAAACCACGGCCCTCCAGCTTTGGGAAGTCGGCCACGGCATCACCCCCGGGGCGGCGCCCGAACCCGCCCCGCCGCAACCACGGCGCGCGCGGACGGGCGTTCCCGACGAAACCGCCGCCGCGGCCCTGCGCGAGGCCGGCTACAATCCCGAATCCTACGCTCCCGACGGAACGACCGGCCCCATGCCGGCGGGCCGGGAAGGTCCGGCCGGCGGGGAGCCGTTCAGTCCGCTGGCCGACCACGACCGGCTTTGGGGCATCGGCCACGGCGTCCCGCCGGAAGCGGCGCCCGCCGGGGGCCGGAGGAGGAGACGCTTCCCGGCGACGTCCGCGCCCTCGGCTACAGCCGCCGGCAACTGGACTACGCCGTCCGGCAGAACCCCGATCCCGCCCGGCGGCTCGACATGTACGCGCGGATGAACGACGTCCGGCGCATGGCGGAGGTCGCGGCCGGAAGCGCTGTCCTGTCCGAAGACGAAGCGGAACAACTCGCCGCCGCGCTGGACATGCCGCCCGGCCTCGCCAGGCTGATGGCGAAGGACTATCCGGACGAACTGGAGCGGCGGAAGCGGTATGCGCAGATGGTTTCCGTCGCCGGTCCGGACAGCTACTTCGTCGCCCGATACTCCGGGGATCCGGACTACGCCGCCCGGCAGCGCGGCCACGAGATGGAACTCGCCAATCTCCAGGCGGCGATCGCCAACGCCTACGGCTCGACCGGGGAAATCGCGTGGCAGTGGCTCAAGAACGCGGCCGCCTCGTCGGCGACGGAGACGATCTTCGGAATACCCGCCGGGTTGTCCCGGATGGCGCGGGATATCCGCACCCGCCCGTGGACGCCGGAAGCGGAAATTCCGGAGCCGGAGGACATGGGGGACAATCCCGCCGCCGCCGTCTGGGTCCAGGGCATGAACCAGCGGATCCGCGAAAACAACCGCATGATGGAGGAACTGCTGGCCGACCCGGAAACGCGGGACCGGGCGGCGAAGAACGGCCGGGCCCTCGACGATCTCGACGACTTTCTCCAGGAGGCCTACCTCGACGCGAGCGCCGCCGCCTACTCCGGCGACGTGAAAACCGGAAACTGGCATATGGACACCCTCGTCCGCCCCGTCGTCGAAGGGATTCCCTCGTTCGCGGCGTCCGCCGCCGAAACGCTGGCGTTCGGCCCCGCCGCCCCCCTCGTCCATTTCGGCGCGCTGGCGGGAACGTCCAGCTACCGCGAGATGACGGCGGAGGGCATCCCGCCGGACACCGCCCTGCCGATCGCCCTCGTTCGCGGCGTGTTCGAAGGTTCCATCGAAAGCCTGTCGATGGGGAATGTTTTCAACGGGCCGGGCATCCGGAGTTTCCTCCGGCCGCTCACCGGCCCCTCCGTCACGCGGCGGGCCGCCGCCGCCCGCATCCTGGGGCACGGCTTCAAAAGCGGCTTCGGGGAAGCGGCGGAGGAAGCATTGCAGGGCGCGGCGGAAGCGGCGACCCTGCCCTTCGCCAAAGCCATAAGCCTCGGCGACCCCTACGCCAACATCTTTTCCGCCGTCTGCGAATCGGGCGGGGATCTGGCGAAACAGGGCTGGGGCGGTTTCGTCCTGGGCTTTTTCGGCGGCGGCTTTCTCGGCAACTCCCGCCGCGAGCTGGCGGAAATGCGGAAATACCACTCGTTCCAGAAGTCGCTGGCCCCGATGGTCGCGGCCGGGGACGCGGCGCTCAAGAGCGGGAAAAGCCTGGCGGAAGCGCGGGGCGACGCCCGGGTCATGGCCCACGCCGAAGTCGCCAAAGGGAACGGGGGCATGGGGACCACGTTCTACGCCGACACGGGCGACGTGGAAACCTACCTGCAGGGAAAACCCCGGGAAGCCGCGGAGAAGTCCCTCGCCTCCGTCGGCGTCACCCCCGAAGCCTTTCAGCGGTCCAGGGCGAACGGGGAGGATGTCGAGATCCCGATGGAAAACGCCATCGTCCAGGCGGGCGGGGCCGACCCGAAGCTGACGCGGCTGTTCCGGCCCAGCCCCAACATGGCGACGGCGGCCGCCATCGCCCGGAGGACGCGGGAAGCCGCCGGCGTGTTCGATCTGGCGCGGACCCTCCGGAAAACCATCGACGCCGACGCCGCCGGCAAGGAGGTGCCGGCCGCCGTCCAGACGCTGCGGCGGGACCTGCGCGCCAACCTGGGCTACAGGGCCGGGGAGGCGGATTTCGTCGCGTCCCTCGTCTGGGCATGGGGCAGAACCCAGGCGGAGAAACGCGGCGTCGACGCGGAACGGTTCCTGGCCGGCGCCAACATCCGCGCCGCCATGGACGCCTGGATAAAACGGAATCCGGCCTGGCTGGCCGGCGCGCGGGCGCGGCCCGACACGATTGCCGACGGAATGGAGATGACCGATGGCGCAGAGAGCGACGCACCCGCGGGCATCGACCCCGCCATGGGGGAACGGGAAATGGCTGTTCCGGAACAGCCCGGCGGCGGGGACGAAAGCGTTTCCGGACCAGAACCCGGACCGGCCGCCAAACCTGTCCCTCCTGGAGGCGGTGAGGCTGGCGGACAGCCTGTCCGGCCACCGGCCCCGGCCCCGGAGCGAACCCTATTCGCGCCCCCGCCCCGAACCGCCCGGCCCGGGGAGTACGCCGACCGCCTGACCGGCCTGCCGTTCACCATGGAGACGACCGGCACCGAAGGCGTCAAGGCCGACCCCGGCGCCTTCCAGTTCAAGCGGGAGGCGGACCCGGAGACGGGCGTCAAGCGGGGGGAGGAGATTCCCGGCGACGTCAACCCCGCCGCCCTCGGCACCATGGTCCTGTACGAGGACGTCGACGGCGACCGCTTCGTCGTCAGCGGCCACCACCGCCTCGACCTGCTCCGCCGCAAGGGGGAGGAGGCGGAGGTCCGCGCCGTCGTCCTGAAGGAAAACGACGGCTGGACCACGGCCCGGGCCCGCGTCTACGGCGCGGCCCTGAACATCCAGGAGGGCGGCGGCGACGTCGACGACTACGCCGCCTTTTTCCGGGAGGCCGGGATCGGCGGGGAACAGGCCGCGGCCGAGGGGCTGCTCCGGCGGGAAAACGCCCGGATGGGCTACGCCATCGGCGCCCTCGGGAGCGACAACGCCTTCTACGGCTTCCTGAACGAGGAGCTGTCGGCCAAACGGGCCGCAGCCATCGCCGCCGCCGCGCCCGGCGACCACGCCGTCCAGGACATGATGATCGAGCGGAACATCCCGACGGCGGAGCTGGAGACCTTCGCCGGCTACGTGAAAAAGATGCAAAACAGCGGCGCGCTGAACCTGGGCGGCGTCCAGCTTTCCCTGTTCGCGGGCGCGGACCATTCCGCCATGCTGGCCGCCATGGAGCGGGAATCGAAGGCGGCGGCGAAGGAGGCGCAGGCGCTCGACAAAAAGGCGGCCAGCCTGGAAAGCCTGGTGCGGGCGGAGAAAACCCTCTCCGTCGAAGAACTCCGCAAACACGGCGCACGGGCCGGCGACCGCGAGGGGTTGCGGCGGGAGGCGGCGGAGCTGCGGGCCGAGGCCGAACGCTGGCGGAATTTCTTTCACCATCCCGACATTCTCGCCCGGGTGCAGGAGCGGGCGGGAACGGCGGTGACGACGGAGATTTTTCAGCAGTCGGAGAACAAAAAACGCCATAGAGAATATTTTATCCAAAAAGCCCAGGAAAACCTTTCGTCCGAGCCGGACGCCGGCATGACTGTCTTTGCCCATATTGTTGACGACGCTTTCGACAATCCCAAGGTGAATCAACCGGCCAGGCTCTTTATGAAGGTGAGCGACATCGCGGCCGAAAAGGCCCGGGAGGCAGGAGTCAATCTCGAAGGATTTGCACACGGAATCGATGGTTCCAGTGTCAGGCATGCCCCAAACCGCCACGGAATAGGCAACGAGAAGCAAAAAGATCAAGTGCCCATTACGCGGGACGATTATGCCATGATTCCGTATGTGCTCGCGGAACCCGACACCGTCGAACTGCGGGGAACGAGCGATGAAGGACATTCCATAGTTTATTTCGGAAAGGATGTAGGTGGCGTGCTTTATGTGGCGGAGGAAGTCATGGTCAACAGCCGCCGCCTGCTCATCAGGACGTTAGCCAAAAAAAAGAAGGGGTTCGCCTTGGGCACAACGTCCAAAACGCCAACGCGCTCAACGCGCCTGCCTCATGCGAATAACCCTTCCAGTAATAGTATACAACCGTTGAACGGCCTAGTCAACCCGGATGAATCCCACAGCCAGGAGGCCGGCGGCGGAAAGCGCGGCGAGGTGCAGCTCTACCGCGCCGACGCCCAACACCGCCAGGCGGCGGTCATCCGCGTCATGAAGCAGGGCGACCTGTCCACCGTCCTCCATGAGCTTGGCCACGTCTTCCTCGCCGACATGCGTGACCACGTCACATCCGGCAACGCCGACATCGACACCGTCCGCGATTACGGCACGCTTCTGCAAGCCGTCGGCGACATGACGGTGGAGGACAATGTCGAGCAGGCGGCCCGCTGGTTCGAGGAATACCTCCGCGAGGGCCGGGCGCCTTCGGTGGAGCTGGTCAAGCCGTTCGGGCTGTTCTCCAAATGGCTCACCCGCGTCTATCCGGCCGTCCGGGACTACGCCGGCGCGGAAATGGACCCGGAGACGCGGGGCGTGTTCGACCGCTGGCTGGCGTCGGAGCGGGAAATCGCCGAGGCGGAAGCCTATTACGGCGGCCTGCATTCGGCCGACTTCCTCACCCTCATCGACGACGACGAGAAACGGCGCCAGCTCGAGGAACGGCTCAAGCGGAACCGCCGGCGCGTCCTGAACCGCCACGCCGGGGAAATGGCCAGGGCCTGGACCAGCGCCAACGCCGACCGGGCCGCCCTCGCCGAGGAAGCCGGAAAAGAGGTGACGGCCGCCCCGGTCTACCGCGCCGTCGCGGCCGCCAAAGCGGGCGGCCTCGACCGCGCCGCCGCCGAAAAGACGGCCGGCAAGGCGGCGGTCCTGAAAATAATCGACGCCCACGGCGACATGTTCACCCGCGAAGCCGCGCCCGTCGACCTGAAAAACGAACTCCGGAAAGCCGGCTACACCGAAGCGGATCCGGTGGACAGGTTCCTGGAGGAGTTGTCCCGGGCCGTTCCCGTGGAGGAGGCGGTCCGGAAGGAAGGCAGCCACGGGCGGCGGAAACGCCACTACGAAGCCCTGGAAGCGATCGCCCGGGCGGGCGGCGTCGACCTTGACGCCTTGCCGGCGATGGATCTCGACACCCTCGCCGGCCTGGAAAATCATCCCGGCCTGTTCCGCCCCGACGCCCGCGACAACCTCGACCGCATCGCCGTGAACACGGGCTTCGACACCCCGTCGGCGATGCTGGACGCCATGGCCGGGGCCCCCGCCGCCGGAGCGGCGATTGAACGGCTGACCGAGCGGAAGGCGCGGGCCAGGGCGAAGGAGGCGCGGATCTGGGCCGGGGAGAGCCTGGCCGAAGTGATGGACGACACGCCGCCGGCGGGACAGTCGGCCCTGCACGACCCGGACGAGGACGCCGTGGCGGACTCGATCGAGCTGCAGCGCCGCGCCCTGCGGCAGGCGCTCGACGCCAGGGCGGAACGGCGCGGCTCCTTCGTGGAACGCCGGGCCATGGAGGACGCCGCCCGGCAAAGGCTGTATTCGCTGCCCCTCCGCGAGGCCATGAACTACAACAACCACGCCAGGACGGAACGCCGCTGGAGCGGCGCGGCGGCCGAGGCCATGGCCCGGGGCGACTGGGCGGCGGCGCTGGACGCCCTCGACAGGCAGCAGCAATTCCACGCCCTCACCACCCAGGCCTTCCGCATCCGCCGGGACTACGCCGATTTCACGCGGCGGTACGGCATACGGATGACGCAATCGGAACTCGCCACGGTGAAGGACGTTCATCGGGACGCGATCCGGGACATCCTGGTCTGGTCCGGGGTGGTGGTGGACAGGTCCGGCCGCTTCGCCCCGGCCAACGCCGACCCCGACCGGCTCACGCTGCCGGACGAATTCCGGGACGGGTACGACAAGGGATCCGGCGGGGAGGGCGACGGCGGCTTCGACCCGTACCTGGAGGCGTTCGCGCCGTCCGCCGGCAGCATCATCCCCGATTGGATACGCAACAAAAAGCCGCCGCGCGGCTACACGGGAAATGTCCTCGACCTGACGCCGGCCCACATGGAAGACATCGACGCCAGCGTCAAGACCCTCGTCAAGTACGGCCGGGAGGAGCTGACCGCCCTGCGGGACGCGGACAACCGCCATGTATCCGATCTGCGGGACAGGCTCATGGACGTCATGCGGACGCTGCCGGACAGACGGCGGCTCCGGGCGGACAAGAAACCGTTCGACCGGCTCCGGGCCGGAATGGAGGGATATCTTTTCGCCAACCTCTCCATCGACGCCCTGGCGGCGGAAATGGACGGCTTTTCCCTCCACCGGGGAAAGGGAATGGGGCTGGCGCAGCATATCGTCGACAGGGTGCGCGACGGCGAGGTGCGGCAGATGGAATTGCTGGAAAAATTCCGGGACGCCACCAGGGAGGATTTCCGGACCCTGGACGCCTTCATCGGCCGCCTGGAAAGGGAGAAGGGAAAATTCTTCAACCTGGAGGGCGTCCCCTCGCCGGCGGAGGCGACCGGCGGCAGGAGCGCCAATACCGAATGGGACCCGGACATGGTCGTGTCCATGATGTTCAACGCCGGGAACCGGGGGAATCTGCACGCCCTTCAACAGGGGTACGGCCTCGCCGACGGACAGATGGACAGGATGTTTTCCCTGGCCACGGAAAAGGAATGGCTGGCCGTGCGGCATATCGCCGGGGAAATGGGCGGTCTGTTCGAACTGCTCGACGCCGTGCACCACCGCATGACCAACCGCCGCCTGGAGCGGGTGCGGCCGGATCCGTTCGCCGTCATGACGGCCGACGGCAGGACGCTGGAACTGGACGGCTGGTATTATCCCCTGGTCTTCGACCCGAAATTGAGCGACGCCGCGGCCAGAAACGGCGAGGAGGCCGACTACCGCGCCGTCATAGGCGCCATCTTCAATCCGCAAAAGCTGCGGGACGGCTTCACCAATCGCCGCGTGATGGACGAGGACGGCAATCCCGTCGTCACCCACGCGCCGCTCCTGAAAACCCGCGTCCTCATCGACCACATGACCACGGCCACCCGCTGGGCGACGCTGGCGGAGCCCATCATGGAACTGCGGCGGGTCACCATGGATCCGGAGTTCCGCGACCTGTTCATCGACAAGCTGGGCGAGGAGCGCTACCGCGATCTCCGCATGTGGACCAACCGCATGGCGCGGCCGGACAAGGGGTCGAACGAATCGTGGAACAGGCTGATCCTGAAATTGCGGAACGCCTCGACGGTGGCGTCCCTGGGACTCAACCTCCGCTCCGCCGTGCGCCAGGTCTCCTCCGCCGGCGTGGCGGCCGACGACATGTCCAAGGCGAGCGGCAACAAGGCGAGCGGCTGGTGGTACATGTGGCGCGGCCTGCGGAAAATGGGACTCTCGGGCTCCCTGTCCCGGCTGCTGTCGCCCCTCGGCTTCACCAGCGCGGCGACGGAGGAGATGTTCCGCCTGTCCCCGGAGGCCAGGCACCGGGCGGAAAACGTCAACAAGGAAATCCGGGAGGCCCTGGATAGATGGCGCCCCGACCAGAGCCGGCTGGGCCGGAAGTGGAGCCGGGTCAGGGATCATCTCTTCCATCTGACCATCGCCACCGACCACGTGGTGAGCGGCGCCGCCTTCTGGGGCTCCGTCGAACAGTTTTGCGCCGGCGACGCCGGCGTCGACGTCGCGGGCATGGCGCGCGAGGAAATGATGGAAAAGGCGGTGCGGTACGCCAACCGCATCGTCCGCACCCAGCAGTCCCCGTACCAGGCGGACTATACCCGCCTCCAGTCCGACAAGGGGGCGATAAGCCTGTACACCCAGTTCATGGGCGGCCTCACCCCGTACCTGAACAGCAGCTACGTCAACATCCAGCTCGCGCGGCAACTGGGATGGAAGGGGGCGTATCCCCTGGCCGCGCACATCGTGAACGCCTACGTCCTTCCCTCCGTCGCCCTGACCATGCTGTCGCGCGAGATATGGGCGATGCTGGCCGGCGACGACGACGACGAGAAGGAGAACGCCCTGGCGTGGGAGCTGGCGGAGGAGATGTCCGGGCAGGTGTTCGGAGCCCTGCCGGGCGTCCGGGAAGGCGTCCGCTTCGGGATGCAGCGGATAAAAACCGGGCGGAACGACGTGAGCCCGCTCCTGCCGCCAAGCATCGCCATGCCGGCCCGCATGTACAACCGGGCCGTCGTCGCCGGCGGGGAACTCCTGGACGGCGACGCCTACGCGGCCGGGAAGGACATGGGCATGGCGGCGGCGGAAATTCTCGGAGTGGCCGCGCCGCTCCGCCAGGCGAAGCCGCTGGCGAAGGCGTGGGACTTGATCGAAGGAGACTGAACAAATGATAACCACCACCATCATCGAGCGGCGCTTCACCGGCGACGGGCTGACCGTGTCGTTCCCGGCGGACATCGAGGGCGTTCCGGACGCGCCGTCCGGGGCGGCGCACCTCGCTGCGTCCGTCCTGGACGGCGGCGGCGCGGAAACGCCGCTGGCCTATGGCGCCGATTTTTCCTACGCCGCGGCCGTCGTCAACGGCTTTTCGAAATCCGTCACGGTCACGCTGGCGTCCCCCCTGCCGGCGGGCGACACGCTCGTCGTCAAACGGACGACGCCGGTGTTGAGCGTTTCCGGCTATCCCGACGACCGGACGCCGCCCCGGCAGGTGGAGCGGGACGTCGACAACGTGGTCAAGATCCTGCAGGAACAGGGGGGCGGGCTCGCCGGCCTGGAGACGGAGTTCCGGGAAGTCAGGGACGAGTACTCGAGAATCAGGGACGAGGTCGAGACGGCGGCGGCCAGGGCCGGGAGCGAGGCGGACCGGGCCGAAAACGAGGCCGATCGGGCCGGGAGCGAGGCGGCCCGCTCCGAGGCGGGAGCCGGCCGGTCCGAGGCGGCCGCCGCCCGGGCGGAGGAAATCGGCGACGCGCTGGATGTGGACACGCTGCTTGCGATTGTGGACGGCAAGGCGGACCGGACGGAGCTTCCCGGCCTCGCCACCAACGACTCCCCGGGCCTGGTCGAGGGGTCCGCCCTGGAGGGCGGGGTCTCGGTGGACGCCGGCGGGAAGATGACGGTCAACGGCTTCGCGGATCTGAAGGTCGCCGTCGACGGACAGGGGCTGGCGATAGGGGAACTGGAGGGCAAGCCGGGCGCGCTGGCGGATTCCGTCGCGGTCGCGGCGTCCACGCAGCCGGCGTTCACCCCCACCGTCAGCGGATCGACGTTCACGAACCTGCCCGCCGTCAAGGCCGGCATCGCCGCCGGAACCCGCACCCTTCAGGGGTTGTTGCAGGAACTGGTGAACATGAGCCACACGCACCATTCGGCCGGCAGCCAAACCGTCAACTGCAATTGCAACTGCGATTGCGTCAACTGCGACTGCGGTTCCTCGTCCGACTACTGATCATCAGGGAGAAAGAATGATACTGGAGAAAGTCAACGTCAAGATGGGCGACGCCTGCAACATGCAATGCAGGTACTGTTGCCAGGTGACCGAGTGCGCCCCCCGGGGCGTATCGGGAATACACGTCGACAAGATCGTCGACTTCGTCGAACGGGCGGAAAAAACGGTCTCCGCCAGGAAACAGCCCATGGTGCTCGCCTTCTGGGGCGGCGAACCGCTGCTGTACATGGAAACGATAGAGTTTCTGCACCGGCACCTGAAGCACATCCCCCTCAACTTCTCGATCATCTCCAACGGCCTCCTCATGAACGACGCCGTGGTCGACAGGCTCAACGCCATGAAGTGCGCCGTGGGCCTGTCCTACGACGGCCCGAACACGCTACGGACGCGGGGCCTGGACGTGCTGGACGTCCCCGGGGTGCTGGACAGCCTGTTGAAGCTCGACGCCGTGAACATTTCCTGCGTCATCTCGGCCCTCTCGCAGGATCTCCGCGCCAGCTGGAAATACATCCAGGACAGATTCGGGTATCCCATACCGATATGGAGCGCCCCGCTCATTCCGACCGACGGCATTCCGGCCGAAATCACCGGCTTCGATCTCGGACGCTTCGACGCGGAAATGGACGCCGTCCTGGAGGAGGCGGTGGCGTTCTTCCGCTCCGACAGAAAGGCCGTGGTGCGGAACAACTGCCTCTGCCTCCCCCCCTCCTACGCCCTGTTCCGCTCCTATCTGCCCATGTGCATCCGGGTGCTGGCGGAGCGGGAGCGGGATCCCGGGTTCATGGGCAACATCTTCTGCCGGACCATGCACCGGTCGCTGGCCCTGAACCTGGACGGCGACGTGATCCGCTGCCAGAACGGCAACCGCTTCGTCTGCGACTCGGCCCTGTCCCTGGACGAAATCGGCCGGGAATGCGACGCGGCGCTGGCGGAAAGGCGCGTCCTCGGCTGTCCGGGCTGCGAATACCGGCACCTGTGCGGCGGCCACTGCCAGATCCATCCGGTCGGCGTCGACGATCCCGGCAGGTACGCCGCGTTCTGCGGGCCGATAAAAATCCTGATCAAGCATTTCCTGGAGTTCATCGACATCTACCTGCGGGAGGGCTCGAACGATGAAACAGCCTGAAGACGAGTCCCTGTGGGATGTGGTAAACCGGCTGGAAATCCTCGTGCAACTGCTTTACAAAGCCCTGCAATACAAATCCGATCCGGAGACGAAGGTCGGCCTGTGGGTGCGCCAGGCCCTGAAGGGGATGGCGTTCACCGAGGAGAACGACGCGGCGCTGAACGAGTTCTTCGAAAACCACCGCTTCCGGCGCCACACCTTCCGCTTCAGCCGGGACGCCGACGCCGCCTCGGGGCCGGGGCCGGTCGAGCGGAAGCCCGGCTACGCCGTGGACGACTACGCCGACGCCCCGGCCGGCGACAGGCGGCGGGCGGCCTACCAGACGGAGGCCGATCCCCTGCTCCTGAAACACCAGGCGCATCTCGCGGAGGGCGACGGGGAGAAGGCCGGGGAGTATCTCGAACAGTACCTGGCCATGAAGGCCGGGATCCGGGCGAGATACCCGGACGCGTCGGGGGACCCGGAACCGGCGCGGGATGTCCAGGCCGGACTGGACCGGGTCGCGGCCCTGGTCGCGCTTCCCGAACTCGTGGCGGCGCAGACCGTCATGATCCGGCGCCAGCTCGCCAACGCCGACTCCGGACCGACCGACGCGGAAGTGGCGACCCTGGGCAGGGGAGTTCCGAAGGCGTTCCGGACATGGGCGGCCGGGGAAGCCTACGCCGCCGGCGAATGGATCTGGTTTCCGGAGCCGGGGACGACGCTGTACGAGGTGAAACAATCCGTCGCCAACGCCCTGGCGCACCAATCACCGGCCAGCGCGGGAATGCTCGCGATCTACCGCCCGGCGGATCCGGCGGCGGGGACGGAGGACGATCCGAAAACCTTCGTCCTCGGCATGGACGCGCGGAGCGGCCTGCATTACCTCCACGCCGGCGCGGTCTGGAAATGCCTCCGGGATCTCGTTCCCACCTTCGAGGGGCGCCAGCCGGGGGCGGCGGGGATGGAAACCTATTGGCAAAAGGTGCGGGATATTTGAGGGAACCTTTAAAAACGTCTTTTCAAAGGAAGGAAACACATGCGCCTTTTTTTCCGATTCTGCTTTTTCCCGGTCCTGTTCCTGGGGCTGTCCGCCGCGTCCGCCGGCGAAATCGCCGGCGCGTCGCCGGGCGGGGCGCTCGAATTGGTGAAAAACGTCGTGGAGATGGGCCTCAAGCATCTGGATTCGGTAATCATTGTGCTGGGCGTGGCGTCGGTCGCGTTCAACCAGCTTTCGCAAATCTGGGCGTGGTCGAAGGACTCGAAGATGGGCAGAGTCGAACAATTGATCGAGGACGCCATCTCCTGGGCCTACCTCCTCAAAGGCCAGGCGTGGAAAAAGAAAGCCGGCGATCTCACGCTTGAACAGGGACGGACCCTGGCCAGCGACGCCCTGGACATCCTCAAGAACAACGCCGAAAAGGCCCGCGTCAATCTCGACAGGGAACTTGGCGACGACGCCGGAAAGCGGGCCAGAATCCAGACGGTTTTCGACCGGATGCGCGACCGCTCGCGGCGGGGAAGGGAAACGGCGAATGCTTCGACGCTGGCGGCGGAATAGGGCCGGCGCGGGATTGCGGCTCTCGTGGACATGGAGGTTTTGATATGGACGCACAGCTCAAAGCCGACTCCGACGCCCTTTGGGTGGAAGTGATGGCCCAGGCCGGCATGCTGGGGCGAAAGGCCCTCAATGGGAGGCAGGATTTGTTTTACCGGCTGATCGAAAGGCATTTCGGGCAGGCATACGCCGAACTCGCGACACTGAAAGGAGAAAGGCCATGAATAGAACCGATGGCAATGACGGCGGCTCCATTGGCCGCGCCTCACGGCAAAGGCTTGAAACGGCCGTCACCAACATCATGTCCGGCGACAACGTCTGCGGCACCCTGGCCAACGCCGCCTACAACGGCGACCGGGACTACTTCCGGAGGATGATCGCGCCGGTCATCGACGTGTACGAGGAGGAAGCGGCGGATCTGCGGCGGCAGCGGGACGCGGCCAGCCGGGACGCCGAGGCCAGGCGCTTCGCCCTGGAGTCCGTGCTCTCCAACATGGACATCCCCGCCGGCCCGGTCAAGGATGCCATCGCCC
>JAVIWB010006940.1:0-13168 GCA_031893035.1 Dermolepida albohirtum | reverse complement strand
GATTTCTGTAGCCAAGTTTTGTAAGTCTTAATACATTTTGGTCCATAGGTTGAATCAGCGGGGTTACGTTCGGGGGCATAAACATAACAAAAATTTTACCATCATTGCTTCTTAGTTCTTGCGCTGGTGGATGCGAGGGAGCATTGTCAAGAAGAAGGATAGCATTCTCTGGAAGGCTTTGACTACGTAAAAATATTTTAACCTACAACTTTTCAAAATACATCACAGAAATTTAATTTTGCATGCTCACCTCTGGAATAAACTGTTGAAAAAACCAGTTCTTAAAAATTTCTGTTGTCATCCATGCAGTTTTATTATTTCTGTAGACAACTGGATTATTGAAATTTTTGAAGCACCTGGGATTTTTTGATTTTCCAATCACCAGCGGTTTTAATTTATGAGTGCCTGTTGCGTTTATACAACCAAGAAACGTTATTCGCTGTTTTGTCATTTTCAAACCCGGAGCAGTTTTTTCGGAAAATGAAACGTACGTTTTTTCAGGCAAAAGCTTCCAAAATAACCCAGTTTCATCTGCATTATAAATCTGCTGTTCAGTTAAACCAAATTCCGTAATTTTTTGTTTTAATTGTTCTTGGAAAGGATCGACAAGCTCTGGTTGAGATGATAATTTTTCTCCGGTTATTTTCAAAAATCGTATGCCATACCGCATTCTAAATCGTTGAAGCCAGCCATGACTCGCACAGAAGTTTCCACGACCTCCATTAATTTTCTCATGCAAACTTAATGCTTTTTGTTTAAATATGTCTGCAGTAACAGGATGGTTTTTTTCGCGTTGCCTGAGAAACCACTTATACAGAGCACTTTCCATTTTTGGATATTCAGGTGTTCTTAATGTACATTTTTTACTGGGTTTTAAGGTATTACTGACCACTTTTATAATTTTAGCTTTTTTATTTTTTATTGAACAAATTGTGGACTTCGCTACTCCATATTTTTTGGATAAAGCTGTTACACTCGCGCCTTTTTCGTGTTCTTCTATAATTTTGGCTTTTTCATATAATGATAAACACTTTTTCCTAACCTGAGACATTTTACAATACACTTAGCACAAACAACAGGATTATAGTAATGTTCAGCTCATACTACATGTTGTGAAACAGGGACAAAGCAACCCATATTCACACAATGGGAATCCCGGAAAAATACGGGATTCCCCATTTCATTTCACAGGAAAGTATCACTTACAATATATGATGTTCATATTACTGAATAATATACACTGTTCACGTTACAGGATACCTAATGGAACAATACTGATGTTCATATTACTGCGTTGTTCACATTAACGCAAGTTCATACTATCGGGATTATACTGTATTTTATTAAAAACAATATTTTATTTAAAATAAAAAATAGTCGAGCAGCATAGTCAAAGATATAAAAAGATAATGTTTACATTTCTTATATTTCGTGTTAACCGATATTGTGGAGAAAAACAAACTCGTAAACAAGCGTTACCACATGTTTCAGTTCACTAAAAACTGACCGGACTGTAAAAACAGTATGAATAAAACGTTAAATTGACAAAACAGGTGAATATTACCAAAAGTATATGTAACGGGTGATTCATTTGGAGGTACTTTCTTTAAAAATAAAAACTTCAATTTTATCGTGTATTTTTATTATCATACAAAAGAATCATTCTTGACATTTATTTTTTAAAAATTATTTCCTTCAAATATTGGCCTTAACTGCGCCTAACATGGTCCATTTCAAAGTTCCAATTTTCGATGACGCGTGCGAACTTTCAAGTGGTATTTGCCGAAAAATGGGAGCAATTTTGGCTTGCAATTGCTCAATCGTAGCTCGCTTATCCATGTAGAGTTTGAACTTTACGTAGCCCCAAAGGAAAAAGTCTAAAGGTGTTATATCACAAGCCCGTTACGTGAAATTAAATGTTTTCGCAATAAATTTATACTTTTGCGTGTGGCAAGTAGTGCTGTCTTGTAGGAACCGTCGAGATCACGGGCTTCAATATCAGACAGCAAATAGTTCGTTATCATGGCGCGATAATGGATGCAATTCACAATGATGTTACGGTCGTCTTTATTTTTAAAGAAATATGGACCAATGATTCCACTTGTCCATAAACCACACCAAACCATAGTTTTGTCTGGACTTAACGGTAGCTTATGAACCTCTTCGGGTTGCTCTTCACTCCAAATATGACAATTTTGCTTATTGACGTAGTCATTAAACTAGAAATGGGCCCCATCGCTTAACAAAATTCTGGTTGAAAACAGTAGATCTTCGTCAAGATTTTGAGTCCAAAGACTGAAACGGTGATCATTCGAAACATCGACCGTTTTCAGTTCTTGAACAAATTTCGTATGCATTTAAACCAAGAACTTTACGTAAAGTACGCCAAGTTGTGGCGTACGACAGGCTAAGTTGCTGATATCTATGTTGAATCGATTCTTCACGGTTATCGTGTACACTCTCAGCTACCATCACTATTAGTAGATTGCTGAATAGAGTTAAAAAAATTTAAAAACATTGATAAAAGTATAATAAATGACATCTTTACTTTCAATAGGCAAGCATTTTAATACAGAGATGGGGAGACGGTGGTTGGAAGAACAGTTTCGATTTCAAATTGAAGGACGTTTGTCGTCAGTTTTTGATATTCATGAAGGGATTTTGGATAGATTTTTTGAAACACTTCGAAGTGGAAAACCCGGAGAGATGTCCTTTGAAAAAGGTAAATATTCGCGAAATTGATAGTATTTATTTGCTATTGTTTTAGGGAAGATTTCATATGAAAAACTACATCATGCCTCTTTCTCTAATACAACAAAACTTCATCATTGGAAGCTTCAACATAAAGTTCTTAATATCTAGGGAGTCTGTTGTCCATACCTGTGCTATATTCTACTTTGATACAATGGAAAATATATATTAATATTTCAAAAAAGCTGATAGATATTTATAGTAAAACGTAGATATAATTAGTATTGACATACTTAGTTTGCTGAGGTATATCGATGTGAAAAGCACAACATAGTTCTTTTAAACCGTCATATCTAGAAACTTTTTTATGTTTTTTGATGTATCGTCAAATGAATAAGTATAAATACTGGGTGATATTCAAAGGATATGAAAAGCGACAGACGAAAATATTAACTATGTATGGTTGGAAGCAATTTTATAGTATAAGCATAAATGTGACATAAAAATCAGTTAGAAGAACATGTAATATTAAGGAACTTGTACATAATCATAAGAAAAAGATGAAAATGCTGTACTGATATTTGGACATCCCCTGGACGAAAGTGGAAGTACAAACACGAGTATTATATCGCTTTGACACACAATGAACATTTATTGCTATATATTGTACCATATATACTGCAAACATAGTCCACAAATGATGTTAAACTTAAGCACTTGGAGAATAAAAAAGTTGGAACACGGAACGGAATTTTTCTATGTATAAATGAATTATCTCTAAAGTGTCAATGATTTTGCTATGAATAATAAATAGTTTAAATTCTTTTAGTAGAGAGCTGCTATTTTACGGTTGCAAACACAAAATTTAAAAGTTTTTGTTTCGATGAAAATCTTAATAGCAATTTTTGGGTATACCGCTGTTACTGATCTTTTCTTTATGTATATTTTTATATTTTGTTAGTCGCCTTAAATAATAATAATACTGTAAATAATAATAATATAAAAACAAGGACCTGGGGTGATGTTAGAATTATTATATTTCAACACAATGCATCGGTTAGTAAACTTGATTAAACATACAAATATGTATGGCCTAACAACTACATAAAGATGCTATTTTCTTTACAAGTAGTTCTCAGGGCGGTTCATATTACGAAGGGGATACGCACATATAAACATCCCTTTGATTTAAATAACTAAAATAGATAAAATATTTACGCATTCTAAAACGCTTTAGCAGAGCTTTTTTTATAAATAACAGGAAAGAAAACAGAACAAAATTAACATTACACATACAATTTTATACCTTATTTAAAGTCTGTTTATAAGTATATGTACTTGTTCATCTGCATAAATTGCAGGTGGTCTCCGCTTCGGAGGCTTTTTTAATTATTCGTTTTTGAGCAGTTTTAGACGATACCTATCGATCTACACTTGCAGGGACTGAAATATATATACTTATATATATATATTACTGAACAGAAATGTTAACACAGTTTGACATTATCAGTTGGCAAACTATAGTTATCGATATCGATAGTTCTCATGCAGCTTAAAAAGCAGCCATTATATCAACTCCTTAATCAACCACATGCTCCATCAAAATTACCTTAAAGATATATGTTTAATATTACTTTACTGTATACTAGGTTGCAGCTACCAAGGCGTAAAAATTCATGTTTTTGCAGCATTCCAAAAACGTTTAATCCTCCCGTTCTCTTGCACGACCACAATCCTTTAAGATTAAACGATAATTAAATGATTGTATTTACGCTAATAACAGCATCGCGTGTTATTAAACAGCGTACAAAGTCCGTAATGAAAAATGATATATTCAAATTGTTAATAATTAAATTTATAATTACGGATGGAACGGATTCCGGTGCTAATACCGTATCGTTAAAGGCAAGAGTTCAAGTGAGTGCCCTAACATATTCACTTTTAATTAAATATTCCTCGTAATCAATCATTTAAATCACAGTTCTCGTATGGATAAACACCCCCTTTGTCTTCTAGATTTTACATGGAAAACAAATAACGTATGCGGTTAATTAAATTTATCCAGTGCGGTGCTTTTTGTTCCGCTTAGTTTTTGTTTTATTTTCATAATTTAACTCCAATTATAAATTTTAATCTATGTAATTGCTCGTGTAATATCGGTGATACCAAAGAGTTATGAACCGCATACGTCCATTTCTTTTTTCCCTCAGTTAATTAATTAAATTATAATTTTTTTACGGTGGGGTTTATACTTAATTACCCTGTTTTCTCAACACGAAGGGAAAGAAACGTTTAAAAGCAATTTAAATCGTATTTTTTTTTGTAACTTTAATAATAACGTAAGGTAGAAATTCTTCCATATCGATACTAACGGCTCCTTTTGATACTTTAAATGATTTTCAATTTTTAATTCGAAGAGTATACGAAGAGGACGAAATGGTAGTACTTGATTCCGGAGCGCGTTTTCGATGTGCAGTAGAAAATCAATTTAACGAAAACCTAAAAGTGGTAATCATCGAGTAATTTTAACTGGTCTATATATGGTGTGCAATTGGAAAACGCGTAAATTGGTATATGTAGGGGTAACCGGCCCATAACGAGCTTTAATTAGATGTTTTACTATGTTTAACACGTTTGAAGATATCTGTCAGCTATTTAACACCGCACTTCGGATGTTTTTATGAGAAATATAATTCGAATATATTACGACGTTGTAATAGCATTTAATTCTATGTTTTTGCGACGCTACGAAACTAAATTACGATGTGCGAAGTTCGTGTAAATCAGTAATACAGGTTGGTAGAAAAGTTTTGAAAGCGACACCTATTAAGGAGTAGAGGAATCAAAATTCATACGCAATTTTAATATTTCATGTGTCATATGAACAGACTAAAAATTTTATCTCGATCTGTCAATTCATTCATTGTTAGCAATCCATTTGAATTAGACGTGTCGGTGTATTTTTTAACATTGGAAAAAACTGAATATCGCGCTGTGATAAAATTCTCTGTTTTGAAAGGTTTATCAGCAACAGAGATTCATACAAAAATGGTGAACAACGTGTTAAAGGAATGTGCTCCTTCATTTCCAACAGTACATCGATGAGTTTTAGAGTTTAAACGTGGTCGTACAAGCGGTGAAGATGAACCACGTAGTGGACGACCAAAAACTGCAACGACAGCAGAAATCATTGAGCAAGTACATAATATGGTTAGTGAAGATCCGAATTTGATTAAGCGTGAAATTACTGATACCATAGGCATCTCAGACGAACGAGTACTCCATATTTTACATGAAGAATTAAATATGAAAAAGCTGTTTGGAAAGTTAGTGCCTCATTCGTTAACAGTTCAACAAAAACTGGATCGAAAACAAATTTCTCAGCGTAACTTGGTGTGTTTCAAGCGGAATAAAACCGATTTCTTGTGTCGCTTTATAACTATGTATGAGACTTGGATCTACCACCATGGTCCTAAATTGAAACAAGAACGATTACAATGGACGACGGTTGGTTGTTCAATTCCAAAAGAGGTGAAGTCAGGACGATCGGCAAAAAAGGTTATGGCATCAGTGTTTTAGGATGCAAAAGGAATTTTATTGATTGATTATCTTGAAAAGAGTAAAACAATTAACTCAGAGTATTATTGTAACCTTTTAGATCAACTGGATGCAAAAATTCGTGAACAAAGACATGGTTTAGCGAAAAAAAAATTATTTTTCATCAAGACAATGCGCCTTCACACAAAAGTGTTTTGACGATGGCTAAATTGAATAAATTAAAGTACGAATTGCTCGAACAACCACCGTATTTACCAGATTTGGCTCCGAGTGATTACTACCTCTTCAGGAACTTGAAACAATTCGTTCGTGGAAAGCGTTTTTCATCGAATGAACAGTATTGTGGAGTGGAGTGGAACAGTATTTTGCAGAGCTTCCAGAGATGGTATAAAATTATTGGAGGATCATTGGAATAAATGTATTGAAGTTGAGGGAGATTACATTGAATAAAAAAACTAGTTTTATTTAAAAATTCACATTGTTTCATTTTTGCTTTCAAAACTTTTCTACCAACCTGTAGTGTGGCTTTTGTAAAAATATTGATGAAAGTCTTAGTTATATCTAACGCAAAAGAGTTGACAAATTGTTGTCTTTCACATAGCAGTCTTTGAGTGACAATTGAAATCAAATACTGTAGTTTTGTCACTTATTGACGTTACTACACTCAAAACAGTTTATAACATGGTGCTTAATAGTTCAAAAATTGCAGTAAAATTTATAGCAGAAATATGAGGACTTCCAATTAGGAATGTTAAAAGTTTTCACCGCGAGTTTTACGAATCATTTTAAAAAGTATTTATTATCATGGACATAGATCAATGCCTATCTCGGGTGTGCCGCAGGGCTCTAACTTAGAACCAGTGCCTTTTCTCATCTTTATCAATGATTTGTTAACTTCCATATCTTGTGCAATACTGACCTATAACCTTAGAATCCACCGCATCATCCTAAATGAATTAAATGTAGCTTCTCTTCAGAAGGCATTGAACTTAATAGTTGAATACTGTAAGAAAAAGAAACTTGACTTTAATATTAGTATATGTAGTTAATATATGAAGAAACATAATGTCTTAACAGTTATTTATTCTATTGATGGTAAACCTATTACACGTTGCAATAGTATTTCGGATTTGGATAATATTAACAGTCAATTGAGCTTTACTCCACATCTTACTAAGACTACTTCATCGGCTTCATCTTACTTGGTTTTATTATGCGTGTTACTAGAAGTTTCGAAAACCCCAGAACATTAACCACTTTGTACTGCGACTACGTGCGCTCCAAGCCCACAGAGTTCAGTTGTGTGGCATGCTTACTATGCAACCTAATAACAAATGGTTGAAATGGTGCAGAAAAATTTAAAATTTATCTTTTTTAAATTGGCAGGAGCGTTTCGGAACGTAATATTGACTACAAACTTCTTCTACACTGACATAATATGAAGTCCTTGAATGTGTGTAGGGTGCGGATGAGCGTTTTGTTTTTTTAGTTGTGAAATTGATTCGCTCTATTTATTGTGCTGTGTTGGTTTCTATGTAGCGCATTTGTTGTTTGAAAGGTTCCTACACTTTCTATACCTAATATTAGAAGTAATATTATGAAGAAGGCGTCCCGTACTCATACTTCTGTGAATGCTGATACACTTTATAATGTCAGGCTGATTTATGAATTACTCTTTTTTATTTATTTATAAACAACGTGTATGAAATGATCTTTCTTCAATTAAAAACACGCAAAATGCACTTTCTTTTATGTATTGTGATGTGTGTTACATTCTTTTATTTTATTTTAAATTGATTTCCTCTGTAAATGGATAGTTTGTTCTATTGGGTACGGATATATTACTATTATTACTATTATTTTGTCTTCTTAAATTCCTGAAATAGTAATAATTTATCAACCACGCAATAGGCAACTCCTAGAAGCTAGTCTCAACGATGTTTCTGTTGAAGCAAGTAATCAAAATTTTTTCAAAAGCTGTAGGTCTTCATGTTGCCTTTTTCATACTTTCCAAAATTCGTTCAGGTTCGTGTTAACCTGGAAGATACTAGCTTCTAGGACTTTCAAGGAGTTCTTCTTGTTGGTTCGTCGAATTAAGAAACTGTCAAGACTCCATCTCGAAACCATGTTTTCGCTTTAAGAGAAACATGTTTCGGATCGTTATCCTGCATATACAACCATCTTAGTGGCATTTCTTCCTCTGCATATGGTAGAAGCATAATTTATAATATGTTCACATAGACATCAGCATTTATTATGCCTTCTATCTTGTGTAAAGAGCCTACGCCATACCACGAAAAACATCCCCACAGTATGATTCTCGAATCTCCGAATTTTACCATATTTTTTGTGTACTGAGGTTGAAATGCTATCAATGGTAACCTCCATATGTGTTGTTGGTATGCACTGAATTCAAATAAAACTATTTTCAATTCATCGGAGTACAGTCCCATTGTACGTGTTCATGAGGAAACGACAGACTACTTTGTATTTTTCTTTTATTTAATAATGGTACCTTCCTAGGACTTCTTACACGCAACTTTCCTTAAAAAATCTTCGTCTAATAGCTGAGGTGCTTTCCCAAAGGTGTGACCCAATTTTAATTGCACTTGAACTTATGAACAGCGTCTTTTTTGCACAGGTTATAATGTTTCTGCCTTCTCAGGAGTTAGTTCTTCTTCTTCCACCACGATTTTCTTTCATTCTTCTCCAGTTCTTAGAATTTGTAATCATTTTTGCAGCACATGAGAGCGTATAAACTTGTAGCTTTTGCCTCTATTAAGTAGATCGAGTATAATTGCTCTTTTCTCCGACGAACAATGTTTTGATAGGCCCATATTACAACAGAAATGGATGATTAAAAAATTGTTGAATTATTCTGCAACAGACAGAGCTTTATACGTCTACGTTTAGTGCCGTCAGCTATGGTACTGCTATTTTAATGCATAGGCAAGTAACAGCGCATGACTAGAAAACTCAGTAATTCCCCCTCATATTCGGTACTTTAGCGGAAACCATATAACATATATTCACGGATTTTAAATAATTTCAATATAGCTGCATCCGAATTGTCCGTTGTAAATGCTATTTATAAGTATTAATTTACGACTGCTATTTTCGTGCACATAACTGTAAAATGAAAATATAGAAAACACATTGTGTGAGATCTTACATTAAGGAAACAAATGGAAAGGGAAAATCAAAAATAGAAATAAATATGGAAGAGCACCAAGTATTGATTTTAGTACAGTTCATCGCTCTGTACTTGGGTTCACTAAGGTTGAATTTTTCATCCGCCAACGGTCAACAGTCGACGAATTTTTCAGAAGCAAATTTAAATTTCTTATGGAGTCTGTTATTAAAAACGACATCATTTAATGCGCAAAATACATCTTGGAAAATAACTTTTCAAGGGCATATGGAGACAAAAAGTTCGTTATGTAAGACTTAGCAGAAAGGAAAAGTGGAACGAGAAAAATCAAAAAGAGAAAACAATAGAAAGTATCAAGTATTAATCTTAGTATGGATCGTCGTTCTACATTTAGTTTCTTTAACATTTAAGCGATTTTTTGTTTAACCAATGATCAACTGATGACAAATTGTTCAGAAGCAAATTTTCTTCGACGGAATCGATTTTAAAAAATAACTACATCTTATTTAAACACAGAGAAAATTCAGAACTTATTTGATTTATTATGCTATAAATTAGAAAAAGCAGAGGACTCAAACTAGAGCTATGAAGTACACCTAAGACTTGAAAGACTAAAAGGTTAAAGATTAGATTTAACATACTGATGTCAACCCATTAAATAGGATCTAAATGAACTGAAGGCATAGGAAACATTGAATTGTTTTCTGAAAAGAATAAAGTGGATTACAGTTCTTTTTAAATCTATTTATATAACATCAATCTATTCACGCATATCTAAATATTCGGAAGCGTACAGATTAAAACGAATAAAAGCAGAATATTGTTTAAAAAAGCTATGTTGTTCAGACAATGGAATGTATGGATTTCTTCTGACACATTTTGAAACAACCTTAAATCACGGCACAACTCTGCAAACAAAAAGCGAATTAATGAATGTTTGGAAAGTGATAAAATTGTACTTCCAATTACAACATACTTAAGACTTAATGATATGATTAATTATGATGTCGACCACACATATCGTTAATATAGATGAAATATGTGTGTTACACAACAGAAACAACCACCGCGTCGAAACTATTACGACAGCTATTAAAAAGAGGAACAATAAAAGCAAGAATAAGCTCGTTCTGTTTGATCGTTAAGACATAATATTGCCAAAGATTTCGTTTTTACGATAGCTGCGTTTAATTGCTATCATTTATTAATGAAGTGGACGTCGTTGAGCTGCTGGCCTTTGCAATTATGAAGCGGTGGATTTAATTTCACAAAAGCGCGTAACGGTACGGCGTACAATAAATATTACGAATTTGATGTCCCGAAGCCGCGTTATTGTTTTTACAATGCAACCGTAATATCTTCGGTGGTTATCGAACCTCTTATCAGTAACATTACGAGATTATTAATACAGCACGTGCAGTTTGGAGAAGGGAAAGCTATCAGGAAACGTCTGTACGTGTTCGAATACCGCGATGGTATGTATTGTATGAATTAATGGAGAATTGGAGTAAATTCTAAAGGCGGTTAATCAAAGGATAGATGTATAAATGAAATAAACACAGATAACGTAATGAGAGAGAACTATATGTCTATATCTCGCATCGAAGTGAAAGCACTAATGTAACTTTGTTGAAAAATAGCTGTTTATTATTACTTTAGCATCTGGTGACGGCTGTTTATATTGACGCGTCGATGGTTGCTTTAGTGACAAAAGTTTTCTGTACGTAGTAGTTAAAATGCGACATTAGTGCTTTCACTTCGTTTCGAGGGAATGATGTATAATTCTTTCTCGTTATACTACTTTATCGTTTCGATATTAACATCTACATACATGGTATTTACAGTGCGACAAAGGTCAAATTGCTTGATGAACAGAGATTCTCTTCTAAAGCGGGGGCACCTGAACAGTAAAGTGAGAAAGTAGGAGGATAAAATAGTACTCAGGCCAGATTCTCTTCTAAAGTGGGTGTACTTGAACAGCAAGGTAAGAAGGGAGGAGAAGAAATCGCCATATGGGAATGTTAAATTTTGCCCAGATTAATGGTTGGAAAGAACCCTGGCAATCGATGTGAAATAATAAATTATGTTAATCACTGAAGGTTGATGTATAATCCCCTTTCCAGATTAATTTTGTTCTTGTTGTCATCATCAGCAGATAACTGAACAGTGTCGCATATGGAAAACAACGGCAAAATACCCGTACGAAAACAAATTCCGCACACGATCTGTACCGTTGAAAGGCAAAACGCACACTGCTTATTCATCTGCTGATGATGACAACTTAGTTGTCGAAACACGTATACAGAATACAAAAATTAATGTGGAAAGGGGTTGTACATCAACCTTCAGTGACTAAGTTAATCAACCGCAGGTTCCATCATAATTGTCTTGAATAAATTACGTGACAAGACAATGCAGATGATAGTGGTTACGTCTCTTTGAAAGAATGGTGTAACAGCTTAACTAGCTCGCGTCTCTCAGGGAGAGAGAATCCTTCTTGGTCACCTTTACCAATGAATTCCCATAGCTTGAGGTATCGACCACATACGAAGTCCATCGCGTGTCTAGTGTTATGACATGGTATCGTTTTTCCGTCCCATTACCAGCATCAGCAACGACGTTAGTTCTTCTGAGGCTGCGGTGACTTTTGCAGTGGTAATTTGGGTTGTTTAGGTTTTGAGAATAGTCCATACGTGGGCCTTGCTGCTTTTAATCTTTCAAAAGTCACACGATTGATATTTTCCGCGGTTTTACTTCGAATTAAGGTGTACTATACAAGTTACGAGAAGTAGGATTATCTTCCAAAGGAAACTGTCGATTATTTCACAAGATATATTTCCAAAAGCATGAAAAGAAACATTTTGAAAGTTGATTTTTCGAATGTAAAAGTGTATCCACCACAATTTTGAATATTTTCAGAAAACAGAATCAGAATCTTTGAACAAAATGTTGTGTTTATTAAGTCCAACGTTAAGAGAATGTCCTTCACTACTACTATGGGTCATAGTAATGCTATATTTGAATAAGAACTTAACTATCTATTTATAATTCCCTTTAATTCTCCTCTTTGTTCATCCGTTCGTTTCACACGAGTCGAGTTTTTATCTGCGGAATTATTTCGCACACCGATGGTGTTGCCATCAATTAATTAGGCTTTGTACGATTAACGAGAAACGAGGCGCGTCTTTTTTTAATAGGTTGTCTACATACAATCGTTTATTTGTTCAATAAATACACGCCAATGTGAATGTGATAAAGACAGCGATCTCTCTCGAGATATGTACGTACTTCGTAATAAAACCTACACGAAATTAAATGAAGTGGAACGAATCAGATAAAGGCATATAAATATATCAGAAAAGAGGAAGTTTCGTTCGCGAAACAGAAGGTGCGCGAGAATATTAAAATGTACAAAGTATTTTTATTGATCCTCATTCTCGATATAGGTCAGGGCAGTGCAGTTGAGCTTTTAATTTTATTTTTGAACTTGATTTTTAAAATTTTTATCTTTTAGACAGGACGGAGAATATCCTGTTCGCGGTTTAGATTATAATACTTTGCTTGTGAGACACGATTATCACGCATTATCTTTGCAGCGTGACATTTCAAGTGCCAGGTTCAGTTTTAATCTAATAAATAATACTATTGACTCCATCATTACTATCTCAAATTTACTTTCCTGTGTCCTCCTGCGGAACCAGATCTGGGGATGTATTTCGCGTCCCAAGAGCTACAACCAACACTATGGTCAAGAGCCCGCTGTACCAT
>JAVIWB010006939.1:0-13154 GCA_031893035.1 Dermolepida albohirtum | reverse complement strand
TTTCTTCGCATTTAACACCGACAGACTATTATTTACCCCCACAAAAAACCTTAGAAAATTAAAAGATTTTCTTTTAGGCAAATTTCCTAACATTTCAGAAAAATTAATAAACAATGTTATAAATATTTGTTAGTAAGTCATTTTTAGATTTACCAATGAATAAAAGAATGTTCTGTTTTGGCAGCCGTTGTGTGCATTGCCATGGTCCATAAGTGCAAGTGATTAGTTACAGGCAAACAATAAATTATTCAATTATACAAACTGTAGCTAATTTTGTTTTATTGACGACTATTAAAAAAATTAGGATATGGAAAAATGGGATCAGATATCATGTTAATGCGATGCCTTGTGAAGAGCGTAAAGATTTTTTTGGCTATACTAGAATGTTTTTCATTACTTTGTTGATTTAATTTGTCCAAAAGATTGGTAAATGCGCCGTGAAGTTTAGCCGTTTGAAAATAATTAACTAGTAGAAAAATATCTTTGGCATTCCAAAAACTGGAAACCATTACCTTTCCTGCTGATGGAATATCTATCGTTTTTTTTGAGGGAGAAAAAAACGGTCATGTCGCATCTGAAACTGCGACATCAATTCGTCACTTCACGACCTGCCCAACCCCGATTTTTTTGGGTTTTTAAAAAGATGTTAGCATGGTCTGTTAAATAAGAAACTGTTGTAATTTCTACGTTATTTTCAATGTAGAATATTAATCGTATGTAATACTTAACAAGTTGAATTTATAATGTGCGATAAATATTTAAATAATTGTCTAGTTAAAATGTTTAATTTGCGCCCTTTAATTTTAGTTTATGTCAGTGTGCCAATTTATGTTCTCAACATTTTATTTACACTTCTTATCTTTAGCTAAAAAAAAATAATGTTTCGATTTCATTCTCTTCATTTGGCACTCAGGAATCCCCCAGAAACATTAATTATAAAATAATTATAATATATAAAATTACAAACTTTTACGGTCGGTGTCACTTGCAGTACATTGTCGTAGTTTCATTTGACGTTTGCTGGATATAACGCCACTTTTTCAAATCTGCTATTAGACTGTAGATTTTAAACTACCTTCCGTACAGGTTCGTAATAAAATCGTAGGGTTTTGCGCCATGTTTTGTAGTACAACCTTCTTTGATTTTTCCGATTGTATGGTTTCATCACTTTCAAAATTTTATTGACTCTATTAACAATAGATTTTGAAGAAGTTAGTATTATGAACGGTGAAAGAAACGTGATAGAAACTACGATAACATGACGACATCCGCAAGAAAATTGTACTACATTAATTATACTTAGTTAATCCTATCACTAAATTAAAAAGTCATTTTAATAGAAATATGAATTAATATGAACAGTTAATTCTCTGCCACTGTTAATATCTGACATTTAATTCATTCCAGAATATTCAAGTCACATTCCATAAATCTATCATGAGTAATTCTTTGCATGTTTTAACATACTTTCTAAAAATGATATATACACACGTTGATAATACAATGTTTCCCAAAAAAGAGCTCGAATTACCCCTTAATTACCGCCATTTTATAATAATACGAACTCGAATACGCAATAAAAAAAAAACTTTAACATAACCTTACCATTGATACGCCATTATGTAAAAGCAATTTCCTGTAATTTGCATACTTTTTTTACTGTGTTTACTTTTAACTAATTTTTTTTAGAAAATATTATAATAAAGGCGCGTTTATCATGAATTATGGAATAACTAGAATTATTATAACGACTGCTTTACAAAAAATCTTTTTTATAATTTGATAAGTATAAGTTTACCATTATTTCGATCCTCAAATTTTAAAAAATACCAGTGACACCGTATATGTACTAGGTGTACCGGAAAGTCTTTACGGTTTTTTTTAAAAAAACTACATAATTTTCAAAAAATGGGAAAATTTATTTAAAGTATTGGCCATTTGATTCTACACATTTTGCTCATCTTTCAGGCAGTTTATGGATGGCATTTAAAAAAAAACTTTTTGTCCTTTGAACAAAACCATTCATCGAGCCATTTTATAACTTCTTCGAAATTGGGGAAGTGCTGCTCTGCGAGCGTGTGTCCCATTTATGGGAAAAGATGATAGTCGGACGAGGCAAGGTTGGAGGGTATGGCAAGTGTAATATTATGTCCCGTACAATTGCTTGCAATGCTTCCTTGACCGGTTTTGCTGTGTGGGACGACGTGTTATCGTGCTATAAAATCAGTTTACCGTGTCATCGGGCTCATTCTGATCGTTTTTCTACCAATGCATGGTTCAAATTGATAATTTGTTGTCGGTAGCGATCAGCATTAACTACTTCACCAAGTTTCAACAGTTCGTAATATACCACGCCATTCTGGTCCCATCAAACACCGAGTATTGTCTTGCGACCAAAACGATTTGACCTTGGAGTCGATGGCCCGCTTGCCAGGATAACAATTTTTTGGCTTTGTGATTCCAAAAAATCCATCTTTCTTCACCACTTCGTCACTATTCGATGAAAATACTTCCAACCATACCTTTGAAGCAGCATTTCACAGACGATTTTTCGATTTTCCATTTGCCTGTCATGCAATTGATGTGTTACTCATTTTCCCATCTTTTGGATTTTTCTCATTGCTCATAATCGGGCGCTAATGTTTCTTGGGCCACATTTAACGCTTCTCCCAATTGTTTTTAAGTTTGGTTAGGTCTTCATCCAAAAACTCCCGTGTATCGCATTTAAACTTTTTGGTCTACCTGAACGTTCTTTGTCTTGCACATCGAAATCACCACTATTTAATTGTGGAAACCACCATGTTTTTATTGTTAGCATGCTCACCATAAGTTTCTACCCGGAAAATTTGACTTTCAGCGGCTTTTTTCCTTTAATTAAATAAGAAGAGTAATGCGTACCGCAAATGTATTTTTTAGGCACAAAACTTGACATTTTCAAAGAGATATATGTAAATTATTAGGTGTTACTTTTCGCAAAATATAGCATATTTGGCTTTAAACTTATGTGATAAAAATATGACATATTCCAAATCATAACATTTAATTAAGCCTAGCGACATCTGTTAGTAAAACCGGCAATGTTGTAAACATGGCATTCTTTCGGCCAAATATTACCCATTCATTATTAAAAGCTAAGAACTATCCACAAGAGTTATTTTTAATTGGAGCAAAAGGTCTTGGAGATTTTGTTATAATTTTTAATATCTGTCAAAATGGAGATTGGCGAAAAAACAACATCTTTTGTGTTAAAACATTTATTCAATTTTATTCAAAAACAGCACATCAAAAAATATTTTCTACAAAATTTAATGTTCGACATATCCTCAGGGTAAGACAATTTCAGTTTGGATTCATAAATGAAGAATACCTACACAAAAAGTCAAGTGGAAGATCAAAGTCTTTCGGCAATGCATTTAACGAAGAAAGAGTAAGAAATGCAACTATCACTACTAAAAAATCATGTTTATAAGACCATGTATTTATTTCTCACGATTTGTATTTAGTTTACTAATTTCACATGTGTATATTTTCTTATGATTATTTAGTTCATTTATTGTATGAATACATATCTAAAATATCAACATAAAATCTACAACCAAATGGTGCATAGCGTTTATGCATAATGCAGTAGTTTGTAATGTTAGCGTACATGTTTCTGACGGTACATACTTTTATTACCGATGCGAACATAAAACACATCGATGCTTTTCATTCAAATTTGGCACCAACACGACCTACTTTAGATGGTGAACATCGTCCTTCCGCCCCTCACTTCACAGTAAATCAACACAATAAGAGTAATGTATTTCCCTTATAAAAGACAAGAGCATTAATAGATCACAATTAGAGTTTATACTTTTAGAGAACGATTTGGGGATATATGAGTCGAGAAGTTTTAGCAAGGCTACGACCGGTCTTAACGAACTATTCATATGAAAGGATCCACAATTCGCAATTAATCGGAAACAGATCCTCAATTACATTGAACGTATATGTTAATTACGGAACACATTATGTATATTAATATATACCTGTAATTTTTTAAACCTTATATACTATACCGGACTTATATATAAAGGCAAACGAGCGCGTTAAAACGTCTTCTCTGGGCCAAAATATTTTTCTGCAAATAAACAGAATAATCTACAACTTAGCAACAAACACGTCTGTTAAGAATAAATACTTATACACCAATCCAACAAGTAGTAGAGTTTCATTCGGATATTCACGCACTTGGCAACTTGAAAAATGAAATTGTCTTCGTGCAGCCTCGGAAACAACTAGTTTTGTAACATAGCAAGATACTGCTGACTGTTAACCGTGTTTCCATAAAAGAAGATGGGCAACAGATGATCGGAATATCGCACAAAACACATTGACTTTAGACGAATCTCGTACATGTTCAATGACTACATGTGGGTTCTGTAGACCCCAATTCGAACATTGTGTTTGTTTACTAAACTACTAACATGAAAAGCCGCTTCATCACTGAACACGATGCGTTGTGGGAAAGTGTTATTATTGTCAATAGCATCATCAATCTCGTTACAAAATGCCACACGTTTTCCATTCTCGTCGGACGCAGAGCTTGCAACAACTGTAACTTGTACGGCTTCATAACCAACCCACATCTCAAAACACGCCAAATTGACTACTGCACTGAAACAGTTTCAGTGCAGTAATAGAGTCCTCGTGGGTCAGAAACATCAGCAGTTATACCAGTGACGCGGTTCCGGCCCGGAAGCCCAGAAGAATATAATATGGACCACGACCGCGGAAGTCTACGTACCAGATTAGGAAGGTTGTTATTTAGAAAAATGATGTATATATAATATAATTTGCATTTTGTATGGATCAGAAAAAATAAAATGAAGGTCGAATTTGAATCACCCTCGTACTATTTCGGCATATTTTACATGAAATAATAATGAAATAATAAACAAAATTTATATAATCGATCGTTTAATTTTTTTAAAGCTTTTGTTTTAAAGCTAGCAGACCCTGATGTCACACATATTTGTGCCATTTTATAAACTTTGTTTGTATTGTTTCTTTCCATTAAAAAAACGTAAATGATATAATAAAAAATAAAAATATCCGATCATATCACCAAGAATTAGGTATTTTGAATCGTATACGTAATTTTGGAGTTTTTGGATTGCTTCAGTTCTAGAATATAAATTAGTGTAATTTGTCTTTTTGTAACTATAAATCTTGTGCTTTATTTATGTTTGATAACGATAAAAAATATCTTTGAAATTCTATTTAAGTAAAATATAAGACAAGAAGTAAAATTTAAATAATAATTTACCAATGTAAGCAGACATTGTTTGACTATTTTATAATCTATAATAATTTTCCACTTTCTTTAAGTTTAATTTTAGGGCACTTTTTACGTACAACATAGTCTTCGAATGTTTATTAGAAAAGTACACTTCTGCACGTAACAGTTAAGATATTGATCGTAGTGTGGCGCTGTAGTAAGTACACCAACATCCTCTAGTACAAAGTAAACGCTGCAAAAATATTTTCTTTTCTTTGGATTTCAGGTACCCGTAGCACCGTCACGCACCAGCAGCAGGATGCAACAACAGTTCGAAGAGGGCGCTGACGGCGAAGAGACGATGCGCAACGCCAACGGCGAAACCGTCATGAACGGAGGCGGCGTCGTGGACGTAGATAACACCACCACAGTAACGCCCCGTAACGACAAAATCACGAACTCGGTCGGTAGTACACCGGCAACCGCCGGTACGACGGCGGCGGTTCTCGGCAAGAGCACGGAAACTGACGACGAAGATTACGAAGATCGTGAACCGCCTCGTGTCAACCACGCTTCCAACGGTGGTGCCGGTGTGGGCGGCTATTGGCGTCATCAAGGGCCAACCAGTAGACCAACGAGTCCTGGTGCCACAACCATGGCCGATAATGCCAGCGAAGCCTCTTCAATGATGCCCCGGCGAGACCAAAAAGTCGCGTAGAATTGGCGACAAGTCGATATAGCAATTTATCTTATTGGCGTGCAAGAAGAGTCACTTTTTACAAGAACGGAGACCCTTTTTTCCCGGGATTGAGTTCAGATTTAAGCCTGGCAGAGATATATACAGTTTAGAGACGCTTTTAGATAAATTATCTTTACGCATGGACTTACCACGTGGAGCCAGATATATTTTTTCGATGGATGGTGACAGAAAATTTAGACTTGATGAACTTGAAGATGGTGCTTCTTATGTTGTTTCTTCTTATAAAACTTTTAAGGTAAGAAATGCTTAGATTAATGGTGTTTTAGCAAATATTATAACAAAAGATTTTAATATTTTCAACAAATAAAATCGGCAAGATTTAAATATAAAATTATGCGTAATAGCTCGCGTGTGATACATGCAACAAAGTTTACATTTGGCATGTAAATATACCGCAGCTATGAAAATACATACAACTATAGTTGATGTGGAAAGATAATTTTTAATATAATGAATTGTAAATATATCCCAAAATAGGACTTAAAGTTGATAATATTTAACAGGAGCTTTAGAAAAACATACATAATATATAACAGGAATTATAAGAATGAAATATAATTTAGAAAATCGAGCGAGAAATGCAAAAGTAATAGATCCATTATATGTTACATACCTTGATTATATTGACTTTATTGACTGAGGTATAATTTTTACTCGTATTTACAGAATATACTCGTGCATAGAAGTAACTAAAATATCGAAGTCGTGTGACATCCTACTTAAGCTATGATTTAAAGCTTTGCATGCGAAGGTTCAAAGAATTATTGAATTAATAAATACTACAAGCTACTTAAAAATTCTATACACAATAAACAAGATCTAGAACTAATAATAATTTTACTACACGAAAGTTTTTAGTATTTTTAAAGGATAATTTTTGTTGATTATTTACAACATATGTGGGCAACAACCGGCCCGCGAGATATTGTCGTATTATTTCATGTCTGATATCTATCGCTAAAAATTATATCTAACTCAGTTCTTTTGCTTGCCTTGCTTGATGAGTGTATGTTGCACATTAAAGTTTGTGTACAAGCACATGTAAAGGTTGCCCATACCTGGTTATATATATATATATATATATATATATATATATATATATATGTATATAAGTAAACAAATTTGAATATATTGGCTTTGTTGAGACAATGGTTAAAGCGTCATTGACATTGAAATTACATATGATACATGATATATAATATATATATATATATATATATATATATACAATCTTGCTTAAATGTATTAGACCACATTACAAGAATTTTTTACGAAACTACCTATATAGTTTAGTCAAAAGAGAGGTTTTTAATAATATGATATAGCCCTTGTATCCTGTTATTCATTTAATATTATCGCTACAATTTGTGTATATTTGCTTTACTCCCTTTGTATATGACAGCTCGCACTGATAATCAAATACGCATATACCTATAAATTGTAAATCATCCGGTGGTATTGCTCTATTTCGTTTTTGTTGATAATTCTGCATTTGACAGTAAATAATGTTTTTTCGTGGTTAATTTTTAAAAGGTACGTAAACATACAACTTTCAATGATATGAAAAAATGGAACTTGGCTTTAATAAATAAACTACTTATTGAAAGATGTTTTAACTATATTCTATCGTCAGTGTATAAAACTCCCGATTTGTGGCAGGGCGCATATATATAAATTAAAAATGTATTGTGGAATCAAACCTTGTGGAACACCTATATTAATAATCCTAGAATCATATTTTATATTATTAAATAGCGTTTTTCATTCCATCACACAAGTACGTGAAGTACTTCTCCAACATCGTATCCTTAGACATATAGTTCCCCAAATAAAGTCCATGATTAAGGCCACTAGAGGCTCCAAAAGTTTATACTAATACGAGTATAAGAAATTCAATTATCAGTGTTTCTTATAAGTAAGACGGTATCATTAGAATGTTTTGTCCTTTGTCAATAGAAAAATTAAAAAAAGATGGTAGTGGTTTCATAATTAATGTTACATGTAACACCTAACATTGAACTAACATTGTTTGATAAAGGAGGAACTGGTTCATACTCGATATTCGATTCATCAAACAAAAAACGATTGCTTAACTCGATTTATAATTTTATTTTTTGACCCATAAATACCGCTTCTTTTTATGATGCGTCAGTTTAAAAGCGGTTTACGTCGCGCTTTATTCGTAAACCAGCACGCTGGAGACGCCTTCTCACTGTTTGCGCAGAAACTGACGGGTGAACGATCAAACGGACGGAAGACCTGTTTCGAATTTTTTCCCCGACACTAAATGTGGAGATTTTCACACTGAAGACAATACTTTCTTCTCTCTTCGAGGTACAGGGTTTTCTGCCACTTTTTGACAAAACAATACGACCAACTCTCCAGATAGAAAACTAATAAGTTGTACGAATTGCACATCGCGAAGGTTTTTTTTATGCAATTGCTGAACAGCTATTGATAACTTCATAAAATGACAAGGCAAAACCACCTTATGAGTTCTGAATGAATGAAACGTGTAATTTTTCATTTTTCTTCAAAATAAATGACATTTAAATAAATTTAATCTAATTGATCTCTACCACATTACGCACGTGTTTAGATAGCAACAAAACATTAACACTACACCTTAATATTATCTCAAGTTGTTGTATTTTATTTCAAACATTAAATATGTTTATGCAAAAATTTTCATTTACGGATTTATTATTTACACATGAGCTTGTTTTGATACGGAAACTTTCCGACAGACTTGATTAGCAATACAGGGTTTTTGGAAGTTTCAAAAACGTTCGTATGTAACTAACGGTTAATTTCCGTCTTGAAGAGATTAATGCATATATATATATATATATATATATTTCTGAGAAACATAAAAACGTCTGTACTAAGGAAATGTAAAATTGACACTATACTATTCAGTTATGCAAATTTATGCGTTATTTTAGGAATGACCGCATTATCGTTGCAACTAGGAAAACTTTACATGGCAATCGATATATTTTGTAACACCCTTGAAAATAGTAGATTTTTCAACTTTTCATGAGCTTAAATTTCTCCTATAAGTACTTTTGTAATTTTTTGAAATTTCCTGTCCGTGTACAGTAGCTGTGATGGTCTACATTAATCTCGGCGGCAGATCTCTGATCTTTCCCTCCATATCTCAAGCTCCCACTCCTGCTATATCCTTTATCACTACTTCTCTTCATTTTCTAGGCCACCTGTTTCTCTTGTCCTTCCGAAATTTTCCACACTATATTTCCCACTACCCTCACTTCATCCATGTTTGATGTAAATATAACCATCGACTATCTATTCGTAACCACTGTTTCAATTTTTGCCAAGAAACTTCCCCAGTCTTTTGTGTTTCATGCTACCAAGATAACGTCTTTCCGATATTTCGATCTTGCTTTGTGATTAATCATCAATCTGAATATATTCTAGGCACTCACGCAGATTCGACCTGCTATAATGTTACCAACTGTAAGAGTTAATATAGTTGAGTGTATGTGTATTCAAGGTAAATCTATACATAACAGTGGCGGCTCGTGAGTATTTGACATGGTGAGGCAGATAGAATAATAAATATTCAAAATTGTTTACAATTGATTAATAAACTCTATATACCTACTACATATAAAAACAGTTTATATATATATATAGGGCTTCCAGTACAAACCGGGCTGCCATACGTGAACTGAGCCCTAATACCACATTCGATTTAAGCCAAGGGAAAACGAAGTTTCAAAGCAAACCCTTGTGAAACGAAAATAAATATTCTAAAAAATCATAAAAACATTAATCGAAAATAAGAACTCAATCTTCTAGGATTTAAAAATAAAAAATAAATACATTCCTATTATAATATAAAATTTAATAATATAACAAATATATACATATATATATGTATATATATATAAATCAACAACAATCCAATAACAAAATTTCAAAATTACATGCAAAATGAAAATATTTTAAAATACAGAAAATTTCCTTTATTGGCATTGCACGTAGGGTACATTTAATAGATTTTACTTCTTGTATAGCAAAGGTATCCTCCGGTTTTTTGTGTTAAAAATAATCAATTAAGATTATAAAATCGCATCCCTCGTCATCGTTTTAACCAATTCCTTTTCGATTGCAATTAGTGCACAGTTACTAAGTCTTTGTTGTCCAACTGTATTTCTAACATACGATTTTATACATTTCAATGTGGAAAAACTTCGCTCAACATAAGTTACCGATATGGTAACTCAAAATTTAAAAAGTTCTGGCATACAGATGGCTAACTTTTGTTCGTGCATAAGAACATTTCACATGGTGTTTTAGAATTAAAGGAGTTGCATGTCACTATAAATAACAGCTAATTCATTTTTTAATTGAATTTGATCAAAAAATTTATATATGAAACAAATTATTTAAGAGCCTCTGAGGAAATGCCTTCGAATATTCTTCAAATTTACTTTCTGTTAATAAATCAAAAAAAGCAAGTTTACTAAATCAATAAATCTAATTTCAATTTGACTAATAAACGTATCTAGAAACATCAATTCTACGCCTTTTATGTGCAGATATGCTTTTCGTATACAGTACTGAAATATGTATCACACTCCCGAAATTCTCTAAACTTATCAAGCAAAAAACGTAATTATTATTATTATTATTGAAATTTCTGTTAGACTTACCGTGTATTGTAAGAGATTTTGATAAACCAGGGTTTGGTCTTGGAAGGTTTTTGACATATAATTGATCTTCTACCGATAGAACAACGAACGTATTTCTTATTAAAAAATCTACAATGTCTTGTGTATTTCTTACATTTTCTAAATCCATATTCACAATTTTTAAATCACTGAAAATATCACTAAACAAATATTAAAATATTAACCTAACTTTGTTATTCCCCCAAGCTGTAATTTGCGATTCGGGCCGAAAGCCACGAGTATATTCGGTAGTTCGGCGATTGTGATTCGATGAGAGGCTCAGTTCAAATTGGCTTCAGACTAAATAATACATACATACATACATAGATATCTAAAGAATATCTACTTGAAACAATTCTGAAAACTTAAAACATATTATTTGCGTGGAGGAAATATTGAGAAACTATACAAGAAGAATGTAAACCTTTAGACATAATCATTAAATAAATACTTAATTTATCCTATTAATAATACTTTCTTATTAATCACCATAATCTATTAACTTTTTGTTAGCAATTTTACTGTGCTACAGCTCTTGGAGAAGATATATTAACAAAGTTTTTCGTAAATCATCAAAATATATATGTACACATACATATGTATGTTCAAAGAGCATAATTTATTAGTTTCAAACATACAATATTTTCCTTGTGGTTATGTGTATACAATAAAATAATCAAGACACTTAAAATTGCGTAATTAATACCTGTCCAATTCGCTTATATTTTACCAGCCAACAATCAATTATATTTAAAATACAAACGTCCTTGCCCGGGTAGGAAAACCGTCATATCAATAAATCCAATTCTGTATACATATGTCCGCGTGGAGGTCATAAACGAAATGTAACAAAAATGCAAGACCTTGATTCAGAGTTTACGACATACATATGTATGTATGTATACTATGTAATCATTGGTGGCATTTTTCTTTTACAGTCAAATTTCCGTCCTTGACTAAATGACTATAATCATCTACCTCAAAGTTTAAGCGAAAAGAGTGGTAACTAATTTTATTGCTTGGGTGAGGTGGGTTTTTCGTTTTTGTTTTGGCAATTTGTATAATATCCGACGTATATTTTTTGTTTATCAAAATAATGTTATATTTAAAATATTATAACGATTATCGATTGTATTTTCTACTTTTAACATATAACATATAATTAATTTTGGAATATTTAGACCCCCCCCCCCCAACAAAATTAAAACATAGGAGGTTCGCATTAAATTAACAATCTAAATGGAATTTTCCAAGTTTGTATAATTTTCAGATCAAAATCTGGCAAATTATATCTATAATTAAAATAGGAAAGTGTTTGAGAACATATTAACAAGCAAAAAAGAAACAGTAAAGTTTGTCAAATGAAAATGAAAAATATTTCGCAAATCGTTACTACAACTAAGAAAACAAAGTCAAAAAAAATAAGGAATACAAAATAGACAAATAAGTATAAGTAGAATACAGGATTGATAATATGATAGTAATTAAAAAAGAGACCAAAGTATTATAATTACTGCGAAATAGCGTTTCTAAACATAAAATATTAGTAGTACTTTTTCGACATAAAATAACAAGATACAGGGTGAAAAAAACGAGAGAGAAAACCCCATTACAATATGTTAACAGACTAGGACGCAGTGAAATGTGATGGGCCTATCGTCGCTAATGATAGGATATTCAATACGAGCAAAAGTGGTACTTTCGGTTAGAATTTTGAGAACCTTTTCACTAACATAACCTGCAAATCAATACGTGTTATGAAAACTTATTTTTCCCTTTTAATTATGATTATTTTTGTCAATTTATGACACACGAACTAAAAAAAATTCATGTCTTTTTTACATACTACTAAGCCATTAATAACTGTAACTAAATATTTTTAATGCAAATATGCAAAAACGAATCCGATTTTAAAAAAATGCTTTACTCCTAACTGAAAATTTTCTAGTTGACATTAAAAAAGAACCCAAGCATTTACTAAAATGTTTTACTGAATTGAAAGTCAGCAAAATATGCACATTCAATAGACTAATGACTAGTTACAAAGATAAATTCCAATAATATTGTTACAATTATAAAGTGTTTCTTTTGATTAATAACTCGGTCAAACTGTCAAATAATAAAGCTAATTTTGTTTCTATCATAATTTCCATTAATTTTTTTGATGACAAGTCATCAAAAATTTTTTAAAAAACCCTCGCTTTTAAAAAGGCACAAATGTATTTAATTTGGTTAAATATAAAAAATACACAGTAATTTAAATTAGCTACAAAATCCAAATTAAAGGATGTGGGCAAATTCGAAATTCGATATCATTTGTACGCGAAATATCTAATATATCATAACATGCTTCTACAGCGAAATACTGCATACCTAGTGCGGTCATCAAAAAATTTGAATTTTTGCGCCCCCCTGTGAAAAGTCCAAATTC
>JAVIWB010006938.1:0-13089 GCA_031893035.1 Dermolepida albohirtum | reverse complement strand
TTCTTGAAAAAAATTTAAAATTTGTTATCGTAAAGTTAAAAATATTATCAAAATCTGTCCTGTTGATAACTAGCGAATCTAGCAGTAGTACAGCAGATCAACACTATGCGTTTTCTCATCTAAAGTTAGCATCTGCCGAAATTCATGATGCCGCATGCATTTACACGAATATAACTAACAATCGCAATAGCTTTCTCGAGAACATCTTGTAAAATGGTGGATTTTGCTCATACAAAATGCAATGAAATTATTAAACTTTTCAAGTTAAAATTGTCTTTTTCCAATCAAGCAACAAATTCTTCTTTTTTATCTCTCATGGAAGGCGCGCTATCGCTAATTAAATTATTTCGATTTAATTGTAATAGATGGCATACCTCTCTGAAGTTCTTGAAAATGTCAACTCCTCGAGTTCTTCCAGTGAGTGTACGCAGCGCAAGTTCTTCATAACATTAAAAATCTTTGATTACAGTACGAATAAAATATAAAACTTACGCCGAATCATCAGTTTTATCAATATTTTCATCCAAAGCGATTAAAAAGTAATCAGCTTCAATTTTTATAATTGTGCGAAGTGCTCCGTTAAATTTTGCGTTAATTTGTGCAACTTTGTCTAGATCTAACGTAATTATTTCGATGTCACTAAATGGTATACCTCTTTTTCCAAGTATATGTGCTATTTTGTAGGTAACAGCAATTGCAGTGGTATTTTTCTTAACAAAAACAAAGATGACTGTTCTTGATGTACCCCCCTTTTCAAGTGCAGCTTGTTAAGATTCCCCTTCTAAATTGTATTGTTTATGTTCTTCGTGAGTCAAACAGTGTTTTTTGCATTCGTCGTTTTAAAAATAGCTAAAACTGTATTGCACAACAAACACATCATTTTATGTTTTACAGAAGTAAAGAAAAATTTCAACTTCCATTCTGCATTAAATGTTCAGTTTTCTTCATTTAATTTTCTTCTTTTTCAATTTGACATGATATATAAAATAAATTAACTACAATAACACCTATATTAGCAATCGATTCTATATACAATACTACTACAACGTACCAATGACCGATGATAATAGGAGACAAGCGCGAACTAAATCATAGATAAGAAATAACTATAGATGGGCAACTCTTTCAGTATGTTTCAACTCTGATTACAGCGCCATCATGGCCTGGTGTAATGAACAAGTTATTGAAATGATAACCAGCGCCATCTATGTTATCCCTTACAACTATAGTACACTATATATTAATTTATTTTCAAATCAAAAATTAATTTGCTTACTATTTTACATACATTAATTTATATTATATAGAAGTACAACATAAATTAAGCATGTAACATAGTATGCAAATTAATTTGTGCATTTATATAAAATAGTAAAACATTCTTTGGTATATCACATTAACAAAATAAAATCAGGTAGGTATTTTCAAAAATATTTGCTGTTTTGACAATATCTTTTTCAAGCCAATATATATATATATATATATATATATATATGTATATTATAATAATATCAACAGATTATATTTTTGACATTATTTGTCTTCCCGAACTTTGATTTACATCAAGTTTGTATTTTTTATTTCAACACATTGTTGAAAAAGCCATTATCAAATACATTTCAAATATTACTGACACAGTCTTATTTGGTATCTGTGGTAAAGAACAAGATCATGTATTTATAAAAAATGTAAAGAATATATTTAATATTATACAAAAAATATTTCATGGCAAATACAATAATAGCGCACTGATGTATCTGTAATACAAAAAAATATTTAAGTAAATATCATTGACATCTTCATGTTCTTCACGTTCCTTTACATATTTTATATAATGATATGAACTTATAACAAATTATTCAAACAAATCAATTATACCTAAAGTATATAAATTTTAAACAAGTAATCTTGAGATTACAATTATTATTATAGGACAAATCTTAATGTAGATATTTTAATAATAATTAATGTAGATATTTTAATAATAATTAATGAAGAAGTAAGCTGTTTTAATCCAACTATTTTCTTTTGTTTATTTTTATTTCTGAGATATTTAGCATATGCAATTTTTCTAATACCACTTAATTTATTAGGTGCATTACACTGACCTTTTAAAAGACTATTAGTTTGTTTGATCCATGTGTGAATAAAAAAATTTATTGTGAAGTTCAAAAAGAATGGTTTTAAATTATGTTTTTCACAATGAAAAATTGTAAAACTAAAATATTTAAGTAGTTTATTACGTAAAACACTTTGCAAATTTGGAACATGGCAAACATTATCCATTACTTTGAATAGATATTCCCAAGTAAATGAAAATATTTTCATGAATGCAGTTGTAGGGAAAACTAAAGCCTTACTTCTGAAACATTTTAATGTTATAACTAAATGCTAATCACTTTCAACATCTGTTTGCAAATCATTTAAGCATGACTGACAATTATTAATGTATCTTAACTTAAAAGGCTTGACAAATGTCAACAAAAAACTATTAAACATCAAATATGCATACTGAGTGATTGCATTGATGATGAACTAACTAATGTGGTTGTTTCTGCAGTAGCTTCAGTAAAACCTAAAATAAAGATATTATTTTTGAGCTGTAAAACATACTTGGTAAATGTAATGATGGAAGGCTTCCGGCTTTTAATCCTGTCAAGGTTTTGCATGGCTCTGGAATATGGCAATCTTCAGCAAAATGAGCATCACAAATTCTGTAGCTTGCGTTTACTTTGGCTGGATGCAAACCCCATAATTTTGGATTGTTTATCCTCTGCAGCCATTCATTGTACATCTATTATATAAGGAATACTTAAATCACATAAACATTTTTCAACAATTTGAAGTGTACTTACCTCTTCATCTTTATATGATATACGATGAAACTTAATTTTATTGCTGTAATTACTGCAGCCAGGAACGCAACACTTAAACCCCATTTTTGATATTTCTGAGTTTAAAAAATCAAAGCACGTGCAACAAAATTGATGCGGCGTTAGTACTGAAAAGTACTGTTTTATAACAACAACGAACAAGCTTTAAAGGTAAGAAAAAAAAACAAAAATAACAAACACCAACAACAATTGACAATAACCAATAAATAACCCAAATAACATGCAAATGACGTATGAAGTTTAACCCAGCTTAACCGATTCAACAGGAAATAAGAACGAAAATACTGTTGTCATTTCAAGGGTTCTATAATATTCGTCCAAGCAGTGCCCTCCTAATCTGGTGTGATAAACTATAATTTTGTTTGACCTTGAGGATTAAACTTACTCGGGCCTGAACTAAATCGACAGCATTCCTGCCTATCGCGGGGAATTTCCCTAAATGTCGGGGAATAAAAGTTTGGCGTGGGGATTTTATCAAATCGGGGACTTCCGGGGAATGGAAAATAAAAATTATTTTATTTTTATGGTTTATTTTTGTAAACGCATCTATTTTTATATCGTCTAAGATCATTGTCCATAGTCAGGGAATTCTTACAACTTATTTCATGTTGAAGCAGAAATTTTATTTGGGGAATTTTCTTGAAATCCAACGTTTAGCGATTTCGTGAAGGGTGTAACAATGGAGAAGTGGGTAAAAAGTACAGTTGAGGTTAAAAAATGGGTAAGTTACGTGCTCGATATGAAAAAATGATAACATAGTGTTTGACTTATGTTTACTCAAATAAATAAATAAACAAAAATAATAAACTGATTAAATTAAATAAGTGAATAGTTTCTATTGATTTATTTCTGTTTTGTTGTTGATTTTTTAATTTAATTTAATATTTTCGTATTTTTCTCTTTATTTGTGTAAACTATACTTATTGTTAAGAAATAAACATTAACAAACAGTTAATATTTTTTTTATAACAAAATCATAAAAAATGCGGTTTCAGGAAAATGGTCAAGCAATAGGCAATTTTAGAGATTTAAGCCAAATGTTGCTAGGATCCTAAAAATGTACGTTGGCATCATTGACCGGCAGCTTCTTCCAATTGGATCCAGTGGTAGTATACTAAAATGTATTCTGACCTACGTCAAAATGTACTAATATTTTGTAAACTGTACTGAAAATCATTAGACTGTTGGCTAACCATGCCTTCATTTTACTTAAAACATTGTAGTAAGGTGTATTGTCTATTATTACCAACAGAGATCATGGTGATATATTGAGTAGCGGTTGCTTGTCTACCCGCTGCATGAAATTTTTGTTCATATCATCATGATAATCACAACTTTATTGACCTGTAATGAAAAATATAATATCGAAAACGATCATGATTCTTATATTTACCTGAACGAAATATCAATAAACCATTTGGAAAATCCATGTTCACCTCCAGCATGTACAATAATTAAGTGAAGCCCCTTTGCTGTAAGGTCGCTTAATGCCATTTGCAGTATCATTGCACCATCGTACTCATACTGCGGCTACTGTGAATATAGGTTTCATTAGTTCATATCACTGTTCACTCTTAATTTCGGTAGGCTTTCATTTTCTTTAAAAATTGAATTTTTTCTATTTAATCGAATGTCATGTAATTCCGTTAGCATTTTTTTATGTTTCAGTATTTTGTGACCACAATGCATGTTGGAACGGTCAAGGTCAACGAGGAGTTTCTAGAATCGGCTGAGCCCGAGGAGGTTTCAATGTCAATGTCATTTCAATGTCAAGGTCATTTCAAAGTCAAGGTCACTTCAAGGTCAAGGTCATTTCAATGTCAAGGTCACTTCAAGGTCCCGGTCGATTCAATATCAAGCTCACTTCAAAGACACTGTCGTTTCAATGTCAAGGTCACTTCAATGTCAAGGTCACTTCAATGTCAAGGTCACTTCAATGTCAGGTCGTTTCAATGTCAAGGTCACTTCAATGTCAAGGTCGTTTCAATGTCAAGGTCACTTCAATGTCAAGGGCGCTTCGAGGTCGAGGTCGTTTCAATGTCAAGGTTATTTCAAGGTCGAGGTCAATTCAATGTCAAGGTCGTTTCTATGTCTAAATTAAGGTAGTCGCTTTTCGATAAGAAGTTTATAAACCGGTGCTGGTTTTATTTCTATAACAGTTTAAGTTAGTGATATAAGTGAAAATGGGTGTTGTATTAAGAAAGGAACATAATTTCGAATTATTAGATAGAATTTACGCTTTAGAAATGATTGGAATAGAGGATAGTGATGATGATGGTGATGTTCTGGAACTTAGTATGGTAGAAAGCATTATTGATATGGAAGATAATACAGAATATGAAGAAGAAAGTAATGATGATGTAGGAGAAATGATCGAAAAAGTGGATGATGAAGATATAGACCAGGAGGGGGATAAAACGGAATATGAAGATGTAATAGAAATTATTGTAGAAGACATTTATAATGACATTGACTTCGATGCCGAAACAATTATATTAACATCAGAAGATTATGATTTGGAGTAGTATTAATTTATTAAATGTATATATGTAAATAATATGTTGAAGTAATTATTATTTAGAAAAATTATTAAGTTTCAATTTAAAGATTATTCATTCATTTAACCTTCAGTAGAAGGTTGACTGAAAATACTGGCTCCATAGCAATTCGGCGGGGCATGTTTGTTATTATCTTTGATGAGAGGAGGTGGCAGGTTTGAATAAAGATACCTGCTCTACGACAGGAGGTTTATAAGGAGATGTTTGTTTCGTTTGAGTAACAGTTCAACTTTGCGTTTTAACAGTGTAGTTTCAACTTAGAGTGTATTCATCGAGTATAATCAAAAATGTTTGAATGTGAATATTGTGGAAAAGAATTTACTCGTGGAGATAATAGAAGTCGACACATGTTGACTTCATGTAAAGGAAAGAGGATGAAAATAGATAATACAAGTAATAATTTAGATTTAATGAAATGTGAAATATGTAATGTATTTGTGGAGAGAAATTGTTATACTGCACACATTCGCAGCGCTATGCATCGAAGTAAAGCATTCGTAGTGGTTGATGATGGTGTAAAAAAGAGCGTTGCAGCATTTGGAGATAGGATAGTAAGTTATCAAATATCTGATCCATCTCGTATATACATTGATGTGGAAGAATTTGCTCATAATATTAGAGAAAAAGTTATAACATTAATAGATGGTATTTTATATGTGCACAATTCATTGAAAATAAATTTGGAACTGTATGCAATATATTATTTATTAGCCAAGGAGAATGTGGAAATAAAATCGTTTAATACACGTAATAAAATCATAACTCATGGAAGTGATATATATACATTATATAGTGAATACATCGATGAAATTAAGAATAAAATGAGTGAATTTCAAGAGCGGGATTCAGGTAAATAGAGATTAACGTTATTGTTTTGTTATATTATTAATTTAAATTTTATATATGTTTTAGGATGGGCGTTGAGCAATATTTTATATTTAGAAGTGAATATGAACAAGTATAATCCAATGAGGGGTACCAGTTATATAGATTTACCAGCTTCAATAAAGAAAAGGAAGGCAGTCATAAATGTTCAAAATTCTGACAGCGCTTGTTTTGCTTGGGCTATTACTTCAGCTTTAGCTGAGCCAGTAGGAGTTCCACAAAGGGTTACTTCATATCCACATTATGATACTGTGGCTGACTTCACCGATCTAACTTTCCCCATTTCTTTGAAAGATATTATTATATTCGAAGAAAAAAATAATATTTCTATCAATGTTTATGGTATTGAAGAATACTTTAATGGTACAATAAAAGTACATGATGTAGTGGGTCCCTTATATTTTACAAAACGGAGAAGAATGGTCCATATTAATTTATTATTTATTAGCAAGGAAGATGGGAGTTCACACTATTGCTGGATTAAAAATTTGTCTCGATTAGTTTCATCTCAAAGGTCTCAAGGAGGACATCGAAAATATATATGTGAAGGGTGTTTAACTTTTTTTACATGTGAACAAAAATTGCGTAGACATGAAAATGAAGATTGTAAACAAGTGAAGGCAGTGTTTCCTGACATTGAATTGAAAATTAATAAGTATGGTGAACAACTACCGGGAAATATATTGAAATTTGATAAATTCGAAAAGCAGTTAAGAATTCCTTTTGTTATTTATGCTGATTTTGAGGCTATTTTAAAACCTATTCATACGTCAGAACCTCATCCTTCCAAACCATTTTCTATAAAATGTTTTGAACATGAACCATATTCTTTTGCCTATTATGTAAAATGTTGCTTTGATGATAACTTAAGTAAATTGCGTTTTTATCGTGGGGAAAATACAGCTACATCTTTTATAAAAGAGTTAGAATCGGATGTTAAATTTTTATATAAAAATTATTTAAGTAGAATGGTAGAAATGAGACCTTTAGATAATGAAGAGCGTATAAATTATGAGCAAGCAAGGGTATGTCATATATGTGAAAAAGAAATAGAATCGCCTGAAGAAAAAGTTCGCGATCACGATCACATGACTGGATTGTATCGAGGTGCTGCACATATGGTATGTAATATAAATTATAAAGAGCCCCGGTATGTGCCAATTATTTTTCATAACTTATCGAATTATGATACACACTTATTTGTAAAATCACTAGCACTAGAAAAAGAAGAAGTAGATGTTATTGCACAAAATAAAGAAAAATACATATCGTTTTCTAAGAAAATACATGTAGGAGATACTATCGATTGCAATGGTAAAAAAAGGAAAGTGTTTTACAAATTGAGATTTTTAGATTCATTTCGATTTTTGAGTTCCTCTTTGGAAAAATTAGCTTCTTATTTAGATGATGAACAGTGTAAAGAAGTTCGAAGATATTACGTAGGTGAAAAATTTGATTTAATACGTCAGAAAGGTATATTTCCATATAATTACGTAACTTCCTACGAAAGTCTTTCCACATCAAAACTGCCTAGTAAAGAAAGTTTTTATGATCTACTCTCAGATAGTCACGTAAGAGATGAAGATTATCGCAGAGCAGAAAAGGTTTGGAATTTGTTTGAGTGTCAATCGCTAGGGGAATATAGTGATATATATATATATTCAATCAGATGTTCTACTACTTGCAGATATTTTTGAAAATTTTCGAAATATTTGCATGGACAATTATAAATTGGATCCCGCACATTATTTTACATCACCAGGATTAAGTTGGGACGCTATGTTGCGCATGACGCGTATAAATTTAGAATTACTCACAGATGTAGATATGTTTAATTTTTTTAAGAAGGGTGTACGTGGGGGCGTGAGTATGTGTTGTAAAAGAAAGGAAATTGCTAACAATGAATTCATACCAGAATATGATTCTTCAGAGGCCAAGAAATACATATTATATCTCGATGCAACGAATTTATATGGTTATGCCATGACATTCAATTTACCACATGGTCAATTTGAATGGTTAACAAATGAGGAGCTCATGGGAATGGATATACTTGCTTTAGAAGACGATGGAGACACTGGATATGTTTTCGAAGTTGATTTAGAATATCCGACACATCTTCACGACCATCATAATGATTTTCCTTTCTGTCCGGAACACGTTATCCCACCTCATTCGAAGTATGGTAAATTAATTCCAAACCTTCACAATAAATCTAATTATGTAATACATTACCTTATGTAATATACCTAACTCTGAAACAATGTATAAATCATGGATTGAAACTATGTGGGATTCGTCGTGGAATTCGATTTAAACAAAGTCGGTGGTTAAAGAAATACATTGATTTTAATACATTAAAACGGAACGAATCTACCAACGAGTTTTTCAAGCAATTTTATAAGTTAATGGTTAATAGCATATTTGGAAAGACAATGGAGAATGTAGAAAATCGCGTTAATATAAAACTGGTTTCCCATTGGGAAACTATTCATAAAAGACTTGGCGCTGAGGCATATATTGCAAAACCAAATTTTAAATCATGCAAAGTCTTTTCTGAATCTCTAACAGCCATCGAACTGGCACATGTACGTGTAGATTATGTGAAGCCTGTGTATGCAGGATTCACAATTTTGGAAATAGCTAAGGAGGTAATGTATCGCTTCTTTTATGATTTTTTAAAACCTATGTTCGATACAGACGTTTCTTTACTGTATACGGATACAGACTCATTAGTTATATGCGTGCAAAATTATAATATATATAATGATATTAAAAACAATTTAAATATGTTCGATACTTCTAATTTCACCGAAGGAAATATACACGGAATACCTCCCAGTCTACCTAAATTGGGTAAAATGAAGGATGAATATGCTGGTGGAATTATTGAATGCTTTTATGGGACCGGTGCTAAAGCTTACTGCGTTAAATTACTTTCTAAAACTGTTAAAACCGCAAAGGGAGTTAAAAAAAGTGTTATTGATAAACAATTGACTGTTTCTGACTATAAAAATGTGGTAGAAGATAATGGTACCATTATGAGAAGGATGTATCTATTTCGCTCTGAATTTCATACAGTGTTCACGGAATTGAAAAATAAAGTTGCTCTTTCATGTAAAGATGATAAGCGATATATTCTCCCCGATAAACAAAATACCTTAGCATGGGGTCATTATCAAATAGAAGAGTCAGAACGTGAAAAAAATTTGAATAATTTAATATCTGAGATTTGTAATTTAGAAAATTTGGCTTAAAATCTAAAAATGTAATTATTACTTTGACATACTGTTTTAATAATTTAGAATTATTATGTCTTTATATTTTAGAATTGTATATATCTACTACTAATTATACTGAGTGTTTTATATAATAATTATGTAATCATTACTTTGACATATTATTAATTTAGAATTATTACTTTTTTTATATTAGAATTGTATATATCTATTACTTATTATACTGGGTGTTTTCTATAATAATTGTGTTGTATGTATTTCTTAATTGCTTAATAAAAAACAGTTTATTATAAACATAGTGTTTATTTTTTACTATATGTGTCTATACATAGTCTTCAGAAAGCATTGGCGTTTGATATCCACGAATTTTGTCTCGAAGGCATACCCAACCATTTAACGAGTACTTTATCCTTTTTTCGACGTATAACTTTTTCAACGAGATAAATATCAGGATGTTTAACTTTCTTCAATTCGGATTCGTAAAACCCACCAAGAATATTTTGTTTTTCAGAATCCTGTAAGATGTACGTTCTCGGATATGTATTTTGAACTTTATTAATTGTAAATATTTCGTTGGACCAATTTGGGGTATACATTTTTGAGAATACGTGTCTATATTTACTTATACGAACCGGATCTCCAACTTTGAATTTAGAAACTCTTGGATCAGTAACTTTGATATTACTATAAACACTTCTTAAAATACTTTTGGCATTTTTTTGATTAATTTCTATGGGTCGACGCTTAGTTGTCCTATGGACAGTATTATTATAATCATTGACTATTTTCGGCAAAATTTCTATCCAACGGTAACTTCCATTGAAACTGAATTCCTTCCACATCTTATTTTTAAGCGTTCTATTAAAACGTTCTACAATTGAACTTTTTAAATTGGAAAATGTACTATAATGGTTAATATTATACCGGTCCATAAGTTTTTTGAAACGTACATTATAAAATTCCTTTCCTTGATCGCTTTGAACATTTCTCGGAATATTTTTCTTCCCTGTTACAAGTATGGATTCCATGGCTTTCGTTACTTCGTTCGCTGTTTTATTTCTTACAGGAATCGCCCAAGCATATTTTGAAAATGTATTAATACATACGAAAATATATTTGAAATTATCATTTACTTTGGCATAGGGTATCATTTCAACCAAATCGATTTGAAATAAATCCCGCAATCCTTTTATTATTACCCGTCGTCTGGGAAACCTTCTCCGTGCAGGACTATGGATTTCGTTTACGACATCCCTTCTAATTGATGACATTTCCTTCGATAACTATTTCCGCAAATACTGGTTCCGTCTGTTTCGGTGCAGGTTTTGAACCAAGGTACTTCAATCTAAGCGTCGTTCCTTTTGTTAATATTTTTGGTTTTTTGGGATCAAATAGGTCCTTGTCAATTTGCAATCGTGTTAATTTCGCGTCGGAATAACGGACATTTATAACCTTTCCGCTATAATGTTTATTCGTATATAAATAATTCTGTTTCGATGCTTCGGTACTTGTATAGAAACCGTTTACGCCAATGGAACCATCACTGTATAACTGTAAAAGATGCTTCGAAGGTGTAGTGGGCGGCAAAATGCTTTTTATATGCATTTTTAATACTTCTTTAACCGTGGGCTGTTCGAGAAGGTCTGACACTACGTCTGATTCCATTAAATGTCTCTTAATAACATGTTTATGTATATGTCTCCCAAATTTATCTATTGTCATCGCTGTATATGCACAATCTACATCAATATATTAACTGCTGAAGAAACGGTTCTTTTCAACTACTTATATATCACTTGAAGTTATCCTAACTACTTAACAATTTTGGACTCCTTTAATTCCTCAATTATCGCTAATATCTCATTGTCGTGTCCGGTATGACCAGCATCCTTCGATGCAACTAGTAACTGCAATCTATCACACAATTCATTTACATCATCCCAATATTTATACTCTACTTTACCGCTGGGTACTACCGTTTTTCTTACAGGTATTCCTTTTCGTAGACCCAAACCAGTTTTCCAACTTCTTGTCCACCAAACTTCAGGTCTTTTTCCTTGTGCAATAGGTTTAATAATTGTCGTGTATTTGGTACCTCTACTAGCTGCATATTTTTTATTAGGATCGTAATCAACTCTATGTGCATTTGTATCATTAAGAATAAATTTATAATTCTTCGCATCAGCATAAAATTTTCCAGGTTTTTTTTTGAAAAGTAGTTCTAGTAAACCCTTAGTAGCTTTATAGGTGAATTGTCCGATTATAATATTGTTTCCATCAAATCTAACATCAGCGTTTCCAATTTTTAACTCCCCAGCATCTTCGTGTACCCCATACTTTTCATCATATTCTTCCTTTTCATCTATCATTAAACCGATGAGATATGGACGTATTATAGGATCATGCTCTTTTAGTGCTTCCCTAACTACGTCTGTTTCTAAAAGGGTTTTATTCAGTGATTTATTAGCAATTATTGACTTGCTTGGTTTCGTTTGCAAAAGCGATATAGCGTGAGCCATAGATTTATCCAAATTTACACTTTCACTTGTATCCATTTCGTCTTCTTCATCATCATCTTCTGGTATATTTTCCACATCCTACATCCGAGGGTTTGGCTCAGACACCGTCTTTGTTCTACGTTTTTTCGGTTGAGGTGTGAAGTCTTGATCTTCAGGTTTACCATATTTGGTCGGAGAAGAATGAGTACCCGGACTAAACCATGCCACACGTTTTTGCGAAGGTGTACTACGTTGAATAATTGACGTTCCAGGTATTGCTGCTGCGTAAGATCGATCTGGGAATATGTCGGACCAAGATTCTTCGATTTCCTCTGAAGTGTCCTTCGCATGTGTTTTATCCTTTGTTTTTACCTTGCCACTTTCATCACTACCTAGTTTCATAACGATTTCTTGTAAAGGTTTTGCTATAGGTGCATAATGTATATCAATTGCTCTTTGAGATCTAGCGATATCAGCTTTTAATGTTTTTAATTTTTGTTTCAATGCTTCACGAGTGTACGCCAACAGTTTTGCATGAGCATTAACCTCGTGTTGCCGCGACCCATCTTCCGGAATACGGACAGCCACGCTTACCAAGATAAGTATCCCTCGCACATGTAATTGATTTTTCACTTCTTAAATACTTTTACGCGATATTTGTCAACACAGACAAATAAACTCCATGCAGTTAGGTCTATGCGAGTACATAAGCGCGTCTTTTCATGTAATTATTAAAGCTAGTGAATTGTATTTTTAATTTATAAATGAATGTTACATAAATTTTACCGAGAGCTTAAGACAAATCTGCATTTATTTGTTGCGTGTTGATTTAATAAAGTAATTTAAGGGCATTTTTGCTGTTTTATTTTATGAATGTACTAACCTTTTCATTGAGCAAAATGGCCTTTACATAATTGATTAAAAACTATTGTTTGTACTTTTGATTCAAGTGTTTTATTTTATACTACAAAACCGAAAGTGATGATTATAACTATATATATGTATCAAAACCGAA
>JAVIWB010006937.1:0-13139 GCA_031893035.1 Dermolepida albohirtum | reverse complement strand
TGAAAATTATATAAACAATAAAATGAAACGAAAGAATAAAAGTTAATGCGTGGCACCTTTCCCAGCTCTAATAATTGCTTGTATTCCCCGTGGTAAGCTCACTATCAAATTTTGGATTTCTTCTTGGGGAATATTATCCCACTGGGAAAGAAAGGCTTGTTCCAGTTCCTTGAGATTATTAGGAGCCAATAAATGCCGTCTTACTGATCTTTTTAGCGTATTTCAAACGTGCTCAAGTGGATTTAAGTCTGGGCTTCGTGGCGGCTCCATGACTTGAATATTATAAGTAATCCATGGTAGCGATGTGGAACCCCGCATTATCCTTCATGAACAATGAAATTGATCCCTAAAATGGTGCGAAAGGCATTAAATGCTTCTGAATAATGTTCTCTAAGTAGTATTCAGCATCCATTGATCTTTGGCAAATAAGAATTAACTCTGCTTAGGCATCAAAACAAATACCTACCCAGAACATTCTTGATCCACCAACAAGGTTCGCTTTGAAAGATTGTGCAGTCATATCTTTCTGAAGTTTTTCCCCACACACTTTCGAGATCATCTGGAGATTTTAAACTTAATCTAGTCTCGTCGGTAAACAAAATTCGCTTCCAATCTTCAACTATTCAATTTGCATTATTTCTGGCAAATCTTAATCGTTGTACTCTGTGTGCCGCGGTAAGTAATGGCAGGCCTTCTACTACTCAATTTTACTTCCTTCAACCTTCTCTTTATAGTTAAAGCAGAAACTCAAAACATTTCTAACTGCTTTGCGCTGATGAATGAGTCTGTGTTTGTAATTCGCTTATTTTTGAAAGCTTACATTTGCGAAAGACGATTACCTCTAACACTTGTGAGTCATTTTCTACCTTGAGCATGTCTTCTCGAGTGCGATCTAGTTTCCCTGAATCTTCTAACCATTAGACTGACTGTAGCATTATTAGCGCCCAGAAAATTAGCCGCATAACGCATTGTATGTCCTTTTAACAAAGTTGAATATCCTACACGTTCATCGTTGGTTAAATGATGTGGTCGGTTCATGAGTTTCAATTTTAACTTTATTAACTTAAATTCTATACATGCAAAAAAATAAGAAACTCGTAAATAGTTCTTAAATGATACTTGATGTAACGACTCAAGAAGAACTTTAGTAAAATTTGGCATTAACCTTCGGCTGGTTTAACCAGACATGGCAAAATTACTTTGTAGTGATATAAAGTTACTAGATTATGTTCGGATAAAATTTAAGGGTATTAGAAAATAAAAAAAATATAGTATTATAATATTGTACAAGCAACGGTGAATGTATTACGTAAAAATGTACTGAAGTGAATGGTTAATAAAAAAAATTGAAAGTGGAGTACATATGTTTATGTAAATATATTATAGTCATCACAAAAATCTCCTGGGGCAGTGCTCCGGCTAGCTTAATGGATTGACTTTTAATCCCAGATGGTAGAAAAACGTATAAAACAAATTGTTTAAATATTGATTATAATAATTAAATTGTACTCTACTGGGACTTGAAAAATAGAAAACTTTAAAAAAAAAAATTAAACTCAATTTAACAAATATTATGACACGTTCTTTAATAACTAAAATAGACATTCATAAGTGCCTTACAATTCTATTTATTTAATTAATAAACTTTTTAAAAACATACTTATTTCCTTAAAAATGATAATGAGAGGGTATACTATTTAACAGTCAACGTGTTAATTAGGTTGCATGCAAATTGTATAGGTGATCTAGGTCATCAGTTTTATTAAACTAATGTTTTACTCGTAAAAATATTCTAGTGAGATTAAATTATTTAAATTAACATTAAAGTGTCAAATAGTGGTAATAGAAAAATTGTACTAAATACAGGTAAGTATTACCGTATTATCAAATATTCAATTATCTATTGACATGAACTAATAAAAATTAAATGTGTTTTTTTATTCAGTATTTTAAAAGAGTAGGGTTATGTCAAATAACCTTTGTAAATTAACTTAATTTTAATTAACAATTATGTATATAATATGTTAATTATATATTGACTTAATTAACTCAAGACTTTATCTTTTTGTCTTTGATATTTCCAATATTCTAATTCGATGATCTCTACGATAAATTAATCTCTTGTATCTTGAAGGTGATTTTGATGGAGCCTGTGGTTGATTAACTTAATCACTAAAGGTTGATATATAATCCCTTTCTACATTAATTTTCGTAATTCTGTATACGTATTTCGACAAGTAAGTTGTCATCATCAGCACATAATTAAGCAGTGTCGCACCTGGAGAATTACGGCAAGAAATACATGCGCACTGTGCGTCTTGGCTTTCAGCGGTATGGATCGTGTGCGGAATTAGTTTTTTCGTGCGGGTATTTCCTGCCGTAGTTCTCCAGGTGCGGCACTGCTTAATTATCTGCTGATGATGACAACTTAGTTGTCGAAATACGTATACAGAATTGCGAAAATTAATGTGGAAAGGGGTTATATATCAACCTTTAGTGATTAACTCTTGTATCTTGCATATATATATTCCAAAATCAGTTATCGATAAATAGATATTTCTCTTTTTTTGAAGAATGTAAACAGGGTCCGGATTATGGGAATAAAATAAGAGTTCGGGAGATGAATTTCTCCAGGTCAGTCAGCTCGTAATACGAAGATTCTCCAGTGAAAATTAAAGATTTATTGTATTCCAATAATTACAATTTTATGCATACAATATATGCTGTTAATACTTTTTTAAAACTTCTTATTTATAAGCTAGCTGTTTTAATACCTTTTTCTTTAAATTTTCTCAGAGTAAAGTTTTTATCAACTCACGTGATAATTACCAGTTTTCAAACTTAACGTCCCTTGCTTCAATTGTTCATATTTTAATCTCGTTTCCTTTAAATGTTACTATCTCTTTGTAGAAATTTTAAATAAGATGAGGATTTTTATAATTAGATTTTACTATTTTCTATATCATATCAACATTTCGTACAATTTTAAATGTAAATAGTAATGTAAAAGTAAGTTATAAATTTGTTATAATCTCGTTACAATTTTATATTAACAAATAACATTTATTATATTATGTGTCATATGATGGTCTGAATAGACGGTTTAATAAATTTGAATCATGACTAAAATTTTTATAATTTAATTATAGATCAATGAACAAATTTTAAAGTAAATCATAATGCTTAGACTGAAACATAATTATCGTTATTTAAATATTTGAGTTCAGAAGAATTAACTTCATTTTTATTCAATAAATGTACGTAGATATAAAGATAATGTATGGTAGACTATAAGTAGTTTCTATCATAACAATCTGTTAATAAATCTGTTTAGTGAAAGTGTTTTGTAAATATAATCATACAAGATAGTCAAGAAGAGTTTCATGAATATGTAATATATTAAAACTATTTATCTATTCTTAAATTACAGAGTGGAGTATAAGGTTTTTGAACTGACACGTAAATAGATGACCGAGTATCAAATTGAATATATTTTCTAAAACTACAATTTGTTGCCATATGTTCTGCTAACGGTCATTCATTGATGTACATTCGATAAGTTTACAATTGAGTTAGAAGTAAACAAATTGTATACACACAGTCTGTCTCAGAGAAAACGAAACTTTTTAAAATAGAAACAAAAGCTTACAACTTTGGTAAAATTCATTTATTATATTCAAAGTAGTCGCCTTCGCTTTCAATATAACGATTTGCATGGTCGAATGAATTAAGTTTTTCTTTAGAGATGTCCTTCAAGATCGCTGTCGACGCCTTTTTAATGAATTTGAAAGTTGGCATAATGCTATCCTTTCATCAGCAAATGTAGTTTGGAGACTAGACAGAAAGTACAGGGGGTCAAATCCGGTGAATACAGTGTATAATTGAAAATGTCATTTGTACGAGGGTAGTCGTTTATATTTCGGGAACTGGCAACACTATTAGTGCTTCCGATCTGATAATTGCATCGTGAAGTTTGTCATTTTTGACAATATATTTATCTTGACAGTTTTATTACCCTATCGCTATTTCTATTGTTGACAGTAACTTGAAAATTTTATGTCAGCGAAAAAACGAAATTAACTCGCAAATATTTTCGTGCAATTATTTTTCATAACTTTCGGCGTGGATTATCTCAATAAGAATGCATCGACGAGCTGAATTCTTTATACGTTGATGAAGTACCATTGAAAACTACAGCATCTCGTTGGTATAGTGAATTCAAACTTGGACGGCGTTCTTTGGACGATGAATTTCGTGAAAGTAGTCCCACAAATGTTGTTGTGTCGGAAAACATTAATACAGTGTCTGAATTGACAATGCAAGACCGTCATGTGACATATCGTGAGATGGAGGCATCTCTAGGTATTAGTAACACCAGCGTGCATAAGATCCTCCATGAACATTTAGCCGTTAAGAAGCTATGTTTACGTTGGGTACCACATAATTTGACAACCGCTCAAAAAAGGACTTTTGTCGATTGGTGCCAAGAAATGCACAAAAAATACAATGGCGGTGCTTCAAAGAACATTTATAAAGTTGTTACAGGTGATGAATCTTGGATCTATATGTATGAGCCCGATAGTAAACAGCAATCGACTGTGAGGGTATTCCAAGATGAAAAAAACACTAACAAAAGTTGTTCGCGCTCGAAGCACATCGAAACAAACGGTGGCACCAGTTTTTTCGGAAAAACCGATCACGTTGCAGCCGCGTCTTTAGAGAGTTGTAGAACGGTGAATTCCGAATGGTACACAACTATTTGTTTGCCAAAAGTTTTTGAAGAAATAAGGAAAACACCGAAAACGACATATTCTCCACCATGACAATGCGAGCTCTCACAGGTCGGTTCAAACAATAGAATATTTGACCGGGCAAAACCTTGAATTGATGAGCCATCCGCCGTACCGCCCTGATCTAGTGCCCTGTGATTTCTTTTTGTTCCTACACGTGAAGAATAAACTTCGTAGTCAACGCTTTTCTACGCCGGAAGAGGCAGTTGAGGCATTCAAAATTTATGTTTCGGAGATGCCGCCTTCACAATGGCAGCAATGCTCGTCGGATTGGTTTAAACGAATGCAAAATTGCATTGATTTTCGAGGAGAATATTTTGAAAAACAATAGAACTATTTTCGATAATAAAATTTTTTTTTGTTAGCTATTCCCAAAATATAAACGGCTACCCTCGTATTTAAATACTATACTTTGTTAAATCAATTAATTTAGGAAATTATATTTTCAAATAGTATTATATATAAGTAAGTGAACACTATACTGGTATATATATATATATAAATATAGTGTTCACTTGAGAAGTTATATTCTTTAATTCATTATAAAAGGTGAAATTCATACAATGGCTCTAATTTAGCTGTACCAACTTGGACAAATTTTAGGAATCTTTTATTGATACTTTAAATTTTATCCAAAAGGCAATCCAGCTGGCAAAATCGAATCAAACTTTGTAGGCAATACGATTAAATTTGAAATAAAGAAATTACTTGTTTCATTATAAAAGTGACACTTTTTCTAATTGAGCTGTATCTCTAGAAACTAAAACCAAAAAGACTTAACACAAGCTTAACTCGAGCAGCAAATGAATTAATTAATACTTCCTTGCAGGTGTATAATGAGGCACGGATCGTCTACAACGACTTCCTGTCTACGTGTGAGGCTATGCAGAGTAAAAAAGGACACGTGTCGTGTGTACACGAAAGGAACTGGAAAAAATAAAGACACTTCCAAAACGGATTGTGTCAGGTGATGTCATTAGCTACGGCCAAACATATAATTCATTGGCCATCGATCATTTACAGAATGGCGGTAGCATATGCACATGTGCGTGTGTGTACCTTTGTGTGTGTGCGTGCATACTTTGGTATTGTATATTGATTTCCGGAATATGCTTGTGTACATAATTATCATAGAATAATGGTCGGGGAATTATCTGCTGTGCGAAATGTCAAAGACCTCGTGCGAACCTACAAATTTCACGGAGATAAGGCCACTAATTTACTAACAAGTAACAGTCAAATCTATGCTCAACTTCCTCACTAATCTTTGTAATTTTGTTTCGTAAATACGTAACTAGTAAATTTACATATTATCAATTGGGATTTTCCGGTTTGTTAAATTGTGTGTATTATCACATTCTGAGATTTGTTGGGAATTCTAGAATCGGTCATTAAAAAAGTATATTAAGACACATTTCGGAACGAAAATGTTTCCGTGTTTCGTAATTTAGCATTTCCTCTTGTTAAAGTTTCGCTTCGACATCTCTGAATTTTGTAAGCAGTAGATATCTGAATTTGATTAAAATAATGGTTGTTAAAATTTAATTCTAGGGAATACTATTTAATTCACTTTGTCACTTTGTGTTAGATACAGTAACACTCATAAATAGAGTGGGGTATATAGTCAAGGAGCAACCACAGGCGTGCGCGTGATAGATAATAAAATAAATAGTTGTATATAATTTATGAAACGTGAAACACACTTTTAAGCAGCATTTTCAGTGTAACCACAAACAGGATAAGGTCGGTTAAATATTTGAAATATCGAATACGTTTCCAGTTATTTCAGCAAATCAAGTTGTCCGTGAGGAAAAATGTTTTTATATTTTGAGAACGACCGTTCGACATCTAGTAATGTAATATTTTCATAATTAAATTATTTGTTTCAATTTGGTAAAATCTGCATCTTTCTTTAACACACTGTCTACTTTGACTATAGCACTAATATTTTTATTGTCTAGCATGTGATTATGTTTGTACAGTATCCAGTATTTGCAGCTAATCTACCAATGGCAACGAAGGATTTTGTAACTCATTAATTTCTTAAACTACGTCTTCGTAATTGTTATAAATTATTTGTATACAACTTCAGCATCTGGCTCGTAGACTTCCGCGGTCATTGTCCATACTTTCTAATGTGATGCGTGTTTATCACGTACAAATATGTATGAGTGGTATAAACGATTTAAAGACGGTCGTACGATCATAAATAACGACGAACATTCTCCTGGTGCAAAAAAAATCTGTGGTTACAGAAAGTAACATCGAACTTGTGCGTGAATTTATCAGAAATCCTCATTGCGATACATGGGATTGGAATTAAATATTTCCAAAGATTCAATTTATCACATTTTGACACAGCATTTGGGACTGAGAAAGATTTGTGCAAAGTTTGTATTTCACAAGCTGACTGAATTCAACATTGTACAGACTTGATTAAAGACTCAAAAAAGACGAAAACTTCAGGTATTCTATTGTAACTGGCGATGAGACATGGTGTTTTCAATATGATCCAGAGACCAAGCGTCAAAGCTCTGAATGAAAGCATCCCAAGGCCGTTTGGGGAAGTCAAAAGTGAAGATAATGTTGATTTGTTTTTATGGTTCGAAAGGCATCGTGCACAAAGAGTTTGTACCAACTAGTCAAACAGTCAATGCTGTATATTATCTTGGTGTTATGAAGCGTCTTTTGGCGCGTACTCGACGTGTGCGCCCTCAATATCGTGAAAATGGTAACTGGCGTTTGTTACATGATAATGCACCATCTCATCGCTCGACGCTTATCACTGACAACTACAAATGGCATTTTAACCAACAACAATTCATCGTATTCACCGGATTTAGGCCCCTTTGATTTCTGTCTATTCTCCAAACTATATTTGCCGATTAAAGGATAGCGTTATGCAGACACAGAAGTCATTGAAAAGGCGTCGGCAGCGATCTTGAAGGACATCTCTTAAAATAAACTTAAAAATTCATTCGACATGTTAATTGACCGTGCAAAACGTTGTATTGAAGCCGAAGGCGACTACGTTACATAAAATAAATTAATTTTATCGAAATAGTAAGCTTTTGTTTTTATTTTAAAAAAGTTCAATTTTCTCTGCGCCAGACTTACAGATATATTAAAATAGTAACTATTTTATTTAGGTATACGCATTGTATATCCCCATTGTATCTCCATATCACATAATGTATTAATTTAAAGCAAGATATAAAACAAAAAATAAATAATAACAGTAAATTACATTTCGAAGCAAGAGGCATTAATATTAGCCCCTTACACTTATCTAAGTCGGTAAATATTAGCGTTTGCCAACTGTCTAAATGATAAATTCATACATTGAAGGAAAAAAACGATACTAAAAGAATAAAGTGGGCCAACGCTGCTTCAGGCACGTTCAAATATAAGAAATATTCTGTTTTTACATTTATCAGAATTGTATATTCCATTCCAGTGATTAAAAATCGCTTCTTCAACCTTTCTTTTATTTTTATTTCATCTGCGTTGACGCATGTATGTATATCTCGATTTAAATAAATATTTTGTTTGACCTATATACACTACAGGCCATAAGTGAGGGATCAGTAGATGAAATTTAAAAAAAACATGCACGCTTAGTGAAACAAAACGTATATTTCTACAAAACTATATCTACGAGACAAATGAACAGTTTTCCTTATAAAATAAAATAATTTCAACATATTCTGTAGCATTTCTTATCTTATTCGACTTTCGTCGAAGTATCCACCTCTGCGCTTAATGATTTCTTTACAAATATTAGGCAACCGCGATACAAGTTTCTGGAGCGTATCCATTGGTAAATTATTCCACACCCTTGTAAGTTGCTCCCCTTTCTGCGATTGTGGACAGCTTTCTCTCACGTTTCTATCTCATTCATCCCACAGTAATTCGATAGGGTTGAGATCGGGTGATTGTGGTGGCCAAATCATATTTATCAGCACCCCTTCCTCCTCTTTTTGATTCACATAGTTTTTACAAAGTTGGGAAGTGTGTTGGGGATCATTATCTTGTTGTAGGTGAAAACCTTCACCAATTAACCTTAATCCAGACGGAATTGCATATTCCTCCAAAATCTTCAGGTACCCCTCTTTTTTAAAATGCCTTCAATGCGGTACAAATCTCCGACACCATCAAGGGAAAAGGATCCCCAAACAAGCACAGAACCTCCCCCGTGTTTAACAGTTGGCACTACACATTCGGGTAACATCCTTTCACCCATTTGCCTTCGAACGAAAATTCGTCGATTACTACCAAACACTTGGAACTATGACTCATCTGTCCATAACACCTGCTTCCACATTTCTATGTCCCAGTGTTGATGGTCCTGGGCCCATTGTAACCGTTTTTTACGATTTCGTGGATTCAATAATGGTTTTCGAGCTGCAATACGCCCATGTAGTCCCGCCTTTGTCAAACGTCGTTTTACAGTAGTCAGTGACAGCGGCTTTCGACGGCCTTCATTCAGCTCTGCTCGAAGCTGAGGAGCTGTGAGGCGCCTATTTCGTTTTGATAGTATTTTTAGGCGCAAATCCTCTTGTCTGGTAGTTACCCTTGGCCTTTCGCAACGTTTTATTGGTTGTAATGATCCACTTTGTGAATATCGTTTCACTGTTCCTTGCAGCGCGTGATGAGATAAATTTAACTTTTGGGCTATTTGCCACAGTGAAAATTTTTCACCATGTAGCGTTATTATAGAACTACGTGTTTCAGCGCTAAGTTCCTTTCTTTTCGGCATTTTTATAAGTTACTTTTACGTCTGTTCTCAAATACTCATATAACTTACTCGGACAAATGTTATTTCAATTATTCTCACCAAAACAGGTAAAAGTCTAAGGGATGTGGCTAAAATCCAAGTGTTTTGTTATTTTTAATAAGTGATCCCTCACTTATGGCCTGTAGTGTATGTATATATATACACACAAACTGTTTTCCAATAGGTTTTCTCATACGTCACTTTTTAGATTGAAGAATTTTAAATGGTAAGGGATAGGTGCGAGTATTTTTTATATTTATGTAAAATATTATTTTAGGATTAGTGTATTTAGATATATATATCGTATATACCGTGTCAGTCATTTAAAAGTGGACACCGACAGAATCATGAAAACAAAAGAAAAACATCCTGAATATTTATTATGAAGTCTTGTCTAAACTCATTCTACATCACCATTGCAAAATTCTTTTACAAAATAATACAATGACAGATAATAAACAGATATAAACTTCGCAATTTATTATACAAATAAAATACACATTTTGATGGCATCGTTTTAAAAATTCACAAATAATTTCTTGCTTTATAGAATTCTTTCTGGAGAAAATTAGTTGAAAGGTCATTACATCGACCTGAATCCCAACAAAAGCGCCCCATCGCGCTCCCTGGGTACTAGTTCCCCGAGCTTGACAATTTTGCTGTCACAACCAATTTAAACTCCTTATATGTATATACATTTTAATTATATCGTTTTCGTTTATTCTGTCATAATAAACAGTTCTTTTCGTTTTTTTTAAATTTTGTACTTACTGAGCAAGAAATATTATATGGATTTATAAAAATTTTAATGAAAACGTTTTTCTTACTTATGAAAAATGTTTCCTCTTCCTAAAACAAAATAGACTGTAAATAGTGACAGTAGTAGCTAAGATTAAGGAGTGTTGGATGGCGTTGAAATAAAAAAAAAGTTCTGTAAACGAAGATCGCCAGAAAGACCTTCATTTCTTACTCAAATTATTACGTAAGTTAACAGCACATACATGTATGCGAAAGATGGTCTGCTTTGAAATTATTTTTTGTTCCTTGTAGGATTATGGAAAGCGACTTATTCAATAGCATTAAAGAAAAGCCTGCACATATATTCATAGAAGGTTTCGATAACACTGACCTGCGATGGAAAAATTGTTTCAAATATATTCAATAATCTTTATAGTTTTTTCTTCGCTTAAAATTATCGACGACTAGGCATTAATTTATATTTATAATTAAAATTAGACTTAGATTGGCAGTTAGAAATATAATTTGGTCAGGTGGCAACACTGAGTAGCTGTCAACCCTTTGTTGGCTTTCCTCATACACTGTGTCTCTTGACTCTGTACTGTACACATGTGTTTTGTTGGTGGCAAGTATTTCATTTTATATTTTGTGTTGTTAATTATAATCAACAACGTAAATTATAATTTACGATAGCTTCTAAAGCATGCGTTAATTCACCCGATTGTTTCTGCTACATTTGTCTTTGTTATGTTGTAAAAAAGCAACGAAGAAATATTTCCGATTTAAACGTGCATCGTATCCCGAAATTCCTTTGAAATAACTGCGCTCAGTTGCAGCTGTGTAGGTAACCTGTACGGTCTATTCTGCATCTTTAAAAATGTTCAAGAATTTCGAATCGCCCGCCCCGTGCGAGGTACGGTCAGTGATACGTTTTTTGTCAGTGATACATTTTTTGTCAGCAAGAAACATGTCTGCTGCAGACATTCATCGGCAGATTTGTGAAGTTTACGGAGCTACTGCCATGTGTGAAGGCAAAGTGCGTAAGTCGGTCACAGACTTTAAATCTGTCCGCGACAATTTCCACGATTTCTATGAGTCCCGCGCCGATCGTCCATGGTGACTTCAGTTGAAGCGAAAATGCTTCAGACCAGACGCTTCACCATAAGTACTCTTCCGAACGACTTTCTTGAAGTATCGAGGTCAGTACTGTAAAGTTTAAGAAACTGTGCTCCCGTTGGGCCCTTAAGCTCCTAATGAAGGATCATAAAAACAAAAGATTGAAGTGTTCGCTTAATCTTTTGACTCATTATAGCGAAGAAGGTGACGCCATGTTGAGTTCGAATCGAAGCAATAGAGTATGCAAGGATCAAGGTCAAACAGAGCGATTCAAAACAAAAGGCATGGTATGCTGACAGAAGGAATTTTACTACTCCATGATAATGCAAGCCCTCACACCACAGTTCAGATCTGAGCTATATTGGACTCTTTTGATTGGGAAGTTTTGGATCCCCCCCTACAGCTCTGACCGAGCGATTTCCATATTTTCTGCTATCTCAAACATCTTCTTGAAGGCAACCACTACAACGATGACGAAGACGCGAAAACGGCCGTGACATCTTTGTTATCGGAGCAGGCAGCAAGTTTCTATGAAGAGGTTATTCAAAATCTAGTTGTAAGTGTTTAAACAAACTTGGCAGTTATGTTGAAAAATAGAGAAATGTATGTAGAATCGGAAAATAAATTTGGTTTCTGAAAATTTTTTTTCGTTTGGTTATTTTCAAACGGTACTTACTTAAAAAACACATTCCGTAATTTTTTGTATTCGGCTACTATTCCATACATCTGTTTTTTGTGATAGAAGAAAACGGTTTTCATTTTTGAGTACAGCACTGAAAAACACAAAAAAGTTACTCAAGTTAAAACTATTTTTAAAAAGTATTTATTTACAGGCCTGTGTAATTGAATAAAAAATTTAAATACATGTTTAAAGATTGCAACGTGTAATTATGTCTAATTATATTACAAAACTTGGTTTTAAAACTTTCTGGGTAATGGTAATTGAAAACATGTTTGCTTTGGCGATTTACACTAATGAGTTAAATCGGTCACATTTGTCAGAACTCCAGGTTTGTAACAAGTACGGTGACCGCCGACACATAGCTATTTGCATTAGTTCCTCTCGACTTTTGGGGTAAAGCAATTGATTCACTTGCAGTTGTATTCTTTTGCTCTTTGTAAATATATATTTACATCGAACGTACGCAAGAGTAAAAAACGACCATTATTTAACGCAATGAAAAAGTATATTTGTGAATATCCCGATTTACGTTCTAATGGTGTTAAAATCATGTGAAAAGTTTGCAATAAACCGTTGATGTGCTGGAAGAAAAGCGACTGTAGAGAGCGTGTAAATGGTATAAAACACAAATAAAAAATTGGCATACCACTGAGAGACCAATTCGATTTACGATACTGTTCATGCATCTCGCTTGTGATTTGCCACTTCGCCTACTCGATAAAGTATCGTTTCGACACTTCCGGAATAAACTACCATATCAGACAGCGTTACTCAACTATCTACCATCTATATGCGAAGATGTCGAGATAGGATTAAAGCTGAAGTAGAAGACAAACAGCTGTGATTATGTGCTGAAGATACGACATATCGAAAAAGAATCTACTGTACATATTATAATACATGTACTGGAACCTCTTAAACCAACTTTTCCGATCTTATTAGCTAACAAAAAAATTAGAAAAGTGTACTGGCGAAGCAATTACGAGGGTAATACTGAAAATGCTACAACGATTTCCATAATTAGCGGTTTTTTAAA